>JAUYWG010000046.1:17819948-17859251 GCA_034779775.1 Enteromius afrohamiltoni | reverse complement strand
TAAATTAAAAATGCATTTATAGATGTTTCTTTTATTTTATATTTTTCTATAAATAAATAAAATATGTAAACCTAATATATTTTATTAAATATATACATGCGTGTGTGTGTGTGTGTGGGTATGTGTATATATATATATATATATATTTTGTAAGATCGTACTTCACTTAGTAGAAGGAAATGCATTCAAATATATATATATTTTTTCAGAAAAGATATATTGCATAGAAATGTATTCAAACATATTAAAAAAAGATATTTTTCATAGATCCACATTTATCGTATACTACATTTCGAGTCTTAGAGAATCTTCTCGAATATAAATTAATAAATAAAACTCCCAGTAAGAAAAGTGTCCAAATCCATGTGTTCCCCTCAGTTAAATTTCCAACCGGTCACGTCTTTCCGCCAGAATCCCAGCGGACGCTTCTACATGAACACAATTCCTCTCACTCTTGTTCTTTTTTTGTTGTTTGTATGTACTGTAGCAGTCTATTTGAGGACTGGCTGCCGGTTGTGGATCAGTGTGAGTTCATCGTGATTCCCATAGAAGATTGTGGACCGAGAGCAGCACCCTGTGAGCTAGACCCAGATTAACTTATCACCCAGCTAAATAGGCTGTCAGGGGGAGATGGCAGGGCTTGGCAGTGCAAATTCAAATGCATGTAAATTTCCCTGGTGGCTCGCCGCAGACTATGGCGGCGCTGTCAGCGGGTGACAAGCCAAAAATGCATTAACACAGTTAAAAATATATCAGGGCCTAGAATCTCATGTTTTAATAACATCTGAAAGGACAAACGATACAAGCGGCTTCCACAAATCTGGCCTTATTATGGTCGTGCTATCTTAGAGCAAGTATGAAAGAGGCAGCGAAACTTGTTAGAAGGGTCGTGTGTGGAGTCGTTATTGTGCCAGGTTGCGCCTCTAACAATTAGCAATTATCTGTCAGTGCCACGGCGAGGTCCCGCGGGGGCCGACAGCCTAACTGCAACTTAGAGAGGCAATGTTCCGATAGCCTGGTCTGCCAAATTCACTTCATCTCAAAAACAAAGAGATTAAAAACATCTCCGAGACATGATGCACCCTTCACTGCTGTAACTTTAGGAGACGTTCAGAAGGGTGGCCCTCTAATGAAGCGTCTGTGGCGTTCGACTCGGTGCCATTATGGTATGTGAACACATCAAGGCTGCGCTGTCACATGCGGCCATGCTTATGTAGCTCCTTCAATCAAAACACTTGTTTCGCTGCTTTTGCATGTTCGAGAGCGGCTGTGTCTAATTGCTTTGTCGTTGTCCTTTACTTTCACTTCGCATTACTAATTAATGTCAAATTTGTGACATGCGAGGATGGAGAAAAAATGGGCTTGCAACAATCCCAGCATGCAGTTCTTCACAACCTGCTGTTAATCCAAAATTGCACGCAATGTATGTTAAAGTATGTTAAAATGATAGAACTCAAGTGATGCAATACTTTGATTTAACAACACACTGAGGATATGGCAACCAAAAAAAAAATATTTATATATATAATTACAGCAAATATTTAAATCCTATGCATATGGAGGATTTGAAAATAAATATATTGAGACTAATTGTTTTGTTTGTTTGTTTTTTCTATATTTTTTCATACAATTTTTGTGGAAATAGTTTTTAAATTTACTTATTTTTTAAAGGCAAGAATAAAACCACAATTAAATGGTGTTTACAAAAAAAAATATTCAATTTCTTTATTTACTGTAAACCTTTGCAGTTTACTATTAATCACTGATGAAATGTGTAAATAAAGAAATTAATAAAGACACTTATAACATTTAAATAAAAGAAATAAAAGTAAATAAAAAAAAAAAATACCTTATATGATGTAGTATGTTCACGGAAAACATATGAAGGATTAAAAATAAATTAATAAAAATAAATAAATAAATAAATAAATAAAATAAAATAAAATATATATATATATATATATATATACACATACATAGAATATAAAATGAATTTCTATTTATTTCTATATTTGCAACTTTACTCAAGCTTTGGTTAATAAAATACTGCATGTACTGGATGTTGACACATTTGGTGGCAAAATAAAATAAGTCAGCTTGAATAAACAAACAAAGAAATAATAAACCATACAATGTAATATTTTCACAGATTACCTCAAGCTTTCCAAATTTAAATGAGATTTCTTTCCTTAAATCTATACATTTATATATTTTTAAAACAATTTGTTTTATAAACTTCTTTGTTAAATTTTGTAATTAAAATTAATTTATTTGATGCAATCTAAACTCCTTGAGTATTTTATTTACGATGACACCGTGGTGATTGAATTTACTAAATTTGAATATGAACAACATTTATTTTCTTCATAATAAGGCTTTAAAATGATTTTGTAAGCATTTAGAGGAAACTTTGTAAGAATTTGACTTGTGCCAAACATATAACTTTAGTTAAGTTTACTTGTTTTAAAGATGGTTTTTGTGGATTTGAAGTGACCCTGAATGTAAAACAGCTGCAGTAATAATTTCTCCCTCTGTCTGGAAAAACAGCAAAAGTGTTTGAAAGCCACAAGTAAATAATGACAGAGTTTTAATTTTGCTATGAATTCCTCTTTTTTTTTAATATCCTAATCTGACCCGTGTCGCACGTAAAACGGCATGTTCCTCTGTCACGACTTTGTCTGGTGGGTCTTCAGACATGAGAGATGTAGTTTTGAGAAGCAAACGACATTGCTTTCAATGATTTATCTTTAAACTGTCACACAGCTGTGGAAAAAAAAGAAAAGAGGGAGAAAGAGACAGAGGGAGAGAGAGAGAAAGATAGCTGGGCCGATTCTCCTCCCTGTGGCATCGATGTCAAAAGTGACACTGTGAAAGCTCAGCCCATGATGTGCCTATAAAACAGATCTGTCATCTATTAATCATTCATAAACAGGAGAATGCAGACGAGTCAGACAGCATCAGCGGGGGGAGGGGGAAGACAGAGCGAGCCGCAGGCGTGCATGTGGGGTACGGCTTTGATGCTAAAATGAACACGACCAAGGGTAACACGTCACATAGAGAGAGAGAGAGAGACCCTCAGTGGGAGTTTGAGTCTTAAACCTTGACCAGATAACTACCGTTACTTTTGAAGGGTTTGTTACCCTGCAGGTGTGAGACTACTTCTCTTGACCTAGTTTGTTTTTTTTTAGTTAAATGTTTTCTTGTTATGCCTCTCTTTACAGAGCTTTGGTATGTGTGTGCATTTTTAAAGGGTCATGTTTCTTTTTTTTTTTTAACTTTAATTCCACAGGAATGCATTAAATTAATCTGAAGTGCCAGTAAATTCATTTCTAATGTTACAAAAGACTTCTGTATCAAATAAATGCTGTTATTTTGAACTTTCTGTCGTCATAGTACTAAAATACTAGGGGGGGAAAACTAACTTTTCCATAAACAAATATTAAGCAGTGATTGACCATTGGCAACCAGGTTGATTGACAGGCGATCATAACGCTGAATCAGTAATCTTGTCTGGCAAATACAATTAAAATAAAATATTTGTACAATTTTACTGTTTTTACAGCATTTTAAATCAAATAATTGCTGCCAAAATGTTTTGTTTCTTACTAGACTGAGTAAATTATCTGTACATTACCAGACCAACGGCACGATGGGTGCCATATTTCTTTCATACATTATATTTTTAACAAACAAGAAGTTAATAGTGAGAAACATACTTTTCTAGAGTGAATATATGCAGCTGATTTATCCGTTTGTTCTTGGATTCTGAAGGAGGCAGCGCAGAATAACCGTTAAGCGTCTCATAGCGACATTCATTAAGTGGGCGTGCCCTTCCTGAATGAATCATCAGTGTTTGTGATTGAATCGTTTAAGTGAATGTTTCAATGACTCGCTCATATTTGTTTAATTCCTGAATGAACCAGTGTGTTTAAATTAGTGCTGCAGGATTAATCATATCGCATTCGCGATGTCAGCCTATGCGATTACATTACAGCAAATGTTGCGATTACATTAAATAAACAAATGCATTCGTGGACGTAACAAGACATTCATTCTAGCGTTCACAGCAGAAGCGAATGAAGCGTTAAGCGCGAGTGATTTACATGTTAAGTCAATGCAAAGACGCAATTAGACATCCTGCAGCGCAATTTACGGAGATTGTGCTTTCATACTGGCAGCTGGTACTGCAGCAGGCTATAGACAAGCATCTTTCTGTCGTGTTTTCTAGCGTTCTCCCCCGAACACTCTGTGCCATGTGCTTTGATTGCACTGTATACTGTATCTCAGTTGAGAAATACAGATTTCAGCATTATTAGTAATCTGTGTGTGCATTTTCCTTGATGACAAGCAAGCCACTTATATATTGTATGGCAATCCCAATGTGGCATTTTTCCCAAATCATGCAGCCCTAGTTTAAATGAATCGTAATTTAATAGTAGTTTACCAAGACACCTAATGGCTGAACAAAAATGTATAAATAAATCCATGTTTATCATTTCATTTTCATTTATTATATTGTTCTCATATTTATTGTAATATTACAATTGTGGCATTCTTTTATATCATCCTTTGCACCTGTGGAGTGTGTGAGGTGTACATCTGTTTCCAGTTATTTTTAGCTGTACAAAACAGCTCCTTATGCTCTATGATACTGCAAACAAGTATTATTATATTATAATGTATTGCTGTAATTATAAACACACTGGTTTGTAGCGCAAATAGTTTGACCATGTATTGCACTTCGTTTTCCTCTACTGTAGTCATTTATTTGTAGCTGCGGATTAGAGGTCTCACACAATAACAGAAAGATAATGTGTAAATAATGAATGGATGGATGGTTTGAGGTCACCTTTTACTTCAAAAAAGTCTCATTAAGTTTCTAATTAGACTTAAATTACAGGGTTTCTTTATTGATTTCATTCGTTTTTACGCATGCCTCTCAGTACTAATCAAAAAGTTTCATCCAGACCTTTTGCACAACACTTTTGAGATCTACCTGTCACTCATGACCTAGATCCGCAGTTTGCAAGGACTTAAAATGAAGCTTAAATAATAACTTGAAGCGCTGACGTCCAGGGCCGTCTCAATCTTCCAGCGCACCGGTGACGGCCTCCCAAATTACATTATGCATGGCAGCGGAAAGTTAATTTCCACCTCATTCCCATCAGCCTGTCAGAGGCCTGACAATTAAAAGCGGCTCGGCTTTAAACATTAATGAGACACGCCAATGACAGTGTGCTAGAGGGGGAACCCAAAAGAACAGAGTCTCAGGCCCAGACGCCACCGCGAATCGGAGACCCGCTTGTCATTTGTACCCAAATATCAATGCTAATCATATCGTGGCATATTTTTAAATACACAGAAGAAGTATGTATAATTTACAGTTTCTTATGCCCTCAGAATGAATATTTGATGTCGCTACCTCTCTTTTTTTTTTCCCCCGGAATGAAGGAGAAATCTCTGAATTCATTGTCTGGGGGTGGAACTCAGGTGTCTTTGAGTGTGTTTGTGCTTCCTTTGTCAAGCTGCCTTTGAAGAGAGTTTGTGGAGTTGGCAAAACTTTCCTGACAGAAGCCAAGACCAGACAGCGTTGTTTTCATCCCGTGTGTAAGGAAAAGGCCTTCTCACAGCATCTGCGTCGATGTAGCTTGTTGAGTACAGCACTGAACACACTTCAAAGAGTCTGTTCTGAGGCGCTTCGACTCTGACCTGGTGTCAGCTGATGTTTAATGGGAAATATGGAGAATAGCATCGCAAGAGGTGTGTGGCATAGTCTGTTTCAAATCTCATTTAAAAACAAACACATGCACCAGTGCATCGTTGCCACTACGGTTAACTTTTTACTTGACCCTAGATTTATACAAAAAAAAAAAAGGTTTTAAACCATTTTCCCCCCAACTGTTTATTCTGTTTAGGGCTTTTAAATCGATTAATTGTAATTAATCGTATTCAAAAAAAGTTTACAAAAGTTTATATAAAATGTGTGTGTACTCTATGTACTGTATATATATAAATACACACACACTACAATTGTCAAATGATTAATTGCATCCAAAATTAGGTTTTGTTTACGTTATGTATGTGTACTGTGTATATTTGTAATGCGTATATAAATATACACACATACAGTATATATAAAAAAATAAAATTAAGTTTGTACATTTGTTTTTATTCCTATATTTTATATTTAAATATTTTGTAATATATATATATATATATATATATATATATATATATATACATGCATGCACTTGTATTTATATATATATATATATATATATATATATACACACACTGTAAATAATACATTTTACATTTTATTATGTAAACAAAAACTTTTATTTTGGATGCGATCACAATTATCGTTTGACAGCTCTAACACACAAACAAACACACACACATATTTCTTAAATGTATACTTACAGTATATTTATGTGCATATATACAGAACACATATTTTAAACCAACTTTAATTTTGGATATGATCAATCGTTATTAATTGTTTTGACTGTCCTTGTATAATATATTTAATTAGCTTTTATTTTTTATATTTTTAGTTATGCTTTTTATGTTTAGATTTAAATATTTATTCCATGAATTAACTTTTATTTCAGCTTCTGGTTTAATAATAAATATTTTATTTCAGTTGCCAAGGCAACATTTATCATCTTAATTAAATGTTTTTCTTAATAGTTTGTTTTGTTCTGGTTTTCAACTAATATTTCATTTAATAATAATAAAAAAAATCTTTTAAGTTAACCATAACAACACTGGTTACTATACTAGGTGGTTTCTATTCTAAATTAGTTTCTAAGGGACCAAATGTCCCCAGGTTTAGTAACACCAATCATTTTTGGGGACATTTTTGGTCACCATAAGTAAACGAGCTTATGAATCACACATAGGTGAGTTTTCTGAAGATCAAAAAATGCTGAACGTTTTGTGTGAGGGGTCAGTTTAGGGTAAGGGGACAGAAAATAGAGTTTGGACAGTATAAAAATCATTACACATATGGAATATCTTTATAAAACACAGAAACCAGTGTGTGTCTGTGTGGTCTGGTGGTTCTGGATAAATGGCAGCTGTGTTGTCAGACCGTGAGGACGGAGGCAGAGCAGAACACTTGATCTGGCCTGGTAAATGGAGGTTGATTGAAGAGGTGCTTCACTGCCTGCCTGACTGATGGACTTCAGGCCTGAACGCCCTGTCTTTCTCTACCTCTCTCTCTCTCTCTCAGCTGTTGGAGAGGGTCTTTGTCAAGGCTTTGCCAGTCAAACTGATTGAGCTCTTGACCTCTGTCCTCCATGAGCTCTGCGGTCTGTCTGTCAGAGCTTTATACTGACCAGAGATTCACAATAGAGCCAAATCCTAGTTAAATTACTGCTTTCACTGACATGGAGCATTTTGGAGAATTTCTTCGTTATTTATTGTGCATTTCCATATCATGGATTATGATTACACTCTCCACAATCCCAAAAAACGTAGATGTATACAAACTGGGGCAAGAAGGTATTGTAATAAATAAACGAGAACAAATATCGTCGTGGCGTTCCCAAAATGGAGGGAGCTTCGGGAAAACCTTGGACTAGGTAAGCAAATATATATTATTCATTGGGTAACTAATAGTCATGTGCCGGTGGTTAGGTGATAAAACGGCTATAAATTAGCTTTTTTTCCATGAACATGATTTGTGAAAAACGACATATCCCAGTGTTCAACGCTCCGTCATTGCGCCATCGAACTTCGTCTCTGTTATTGTTTTAAAAATGCGACCTCTAGTGGCATAAACTTACATATTGTGCCTTTAATACTTTTTTTTATAATTTATAAAACATATGGTGTATCTCAAAAAAAGAGTTAAGTTTCGGCCCAAAATCAAATAATCTTTTGGGGTTTTTTTTATAATGTGAATAATAATAATAATTGCAATAATGCAGTAAATAAATATTTTACAATTGAAACATTAAATATTGTAATAATAATGTTTTCATTTATTATAACTTTATAATTTACTGTATATTTAATTATACTATTATAAACTGTATTGTTTTGTACAATTGCAGTACATCACTGATAAATGTGAATCAATGTGCTTAATACAAAAATGTTTTAAAGCTTAATTTTCATTCAAAGTATGATTTCTTCAAATTTTGGGGGGCTGAAATATAAACATCTAAACATACCATTTTTTTCTTATTTATTTAATAATATCCTCTAACACAAAATGCCTTGCTTTGTATTTGAGTGGATGGTGAGCAGGATTTATAATTGCTTTTAATGAGCCTCCTCATGAAACAATCTGAAGCATGTCAGATTGATGTGTTTTTTCATCAGTTTACATGTGGCGTAGCAGCGGTTCTGCTGAGCTCTCGATGTTACTGAGGTCGGCCAGTAATATCAGAGTGTTGAGAGGTCAATTAAAATAGATGGCAAGACTGTGACCAGGTTAAAAATTGCCCTGCCCTTATGGAAGTAAAGGCGACAAGGCCATAAAATCCAATAACAGCACTCCGCCTAAACACACACACACACACACACACAGACAGCTCTCCTTGTGTTCCACATGGTAAAGTCTGATTGTTTACCTCTGTTAGTTTGGCTGACGGCTGGCCTTGCTTATAGCTAAGGGCCAGTGACAGCAAGACTGCAGGCCTGTCCGAACCCCCCCCCACACACACAACACACACACACACACGCACACAAATCCCTGTCATTCAAGAGAGACTTGCTGCATAGAGTTGTAATTCTTCATGCCTCAGCTGTACACAAGTCGTGCAAGCAAAGCATAACAAGAATTGAAGAAGAGTCCGTTTGAATTGTGCAGGTGTTTGTATTCAAAACAAAACAATCCAATCAAGCTGTTTTTAAAAAGGGCTGTGCAAAATTGCATTGTATATTATATAAGAAAAGTTTTTTTTTTTTTTTTTTTTTTTTATTCTTCAGTGTGAAGTAAATTTGGGCAGAACTAACCGTTAAGAAGTTTATTCAGATTTGACTTGGAATTATAGGAAATTCAGAGAATTTAACAGGATTATATGAAGCAGGGAAATTCTGGTACATATATAGATATATATACATTATAATTCTGTCAATGTCTGGGGAAGATGTTTTTGAAAGAAGTCTTCTCTTGCTCATTAAAATCATATTTATTTGATCAAAGCTGAATTTTCAGCATCATGATTCTTCAGAAATCATTTAAATTAGCTTCTCAAGAAACTTTTCTACATTTTTATAAGTGTTGCAATAGTTGTGCTGCTTGCTTTATTCAGGATAGTTTGCTTAATTAAAAACAATATTTATTTGAAATATGAGCCTTTACTACCCATTAATATTATAAATTCAGTACAGTTTTTACTGGAGACATGTCTTTGTCAGTTTAAGACTTTCCATTCTTCTTTTCTAGAAATTCCAGAAATGACACTTCTTGGAGCTGATTGAAGATGAATTCAAAATAAAACTGCAATTCTGAATCTCTTTTGGTCCTTCAGTGCGCTCTTAGCTTATTTTGTCTTGTGTGATTTACACACATTATGAATGTTATGCAGTTTTGAGTCCCATTCTGCCTTTTCACCAATTCCTCAATATTTTCTGCTGTCTGGGACATCACTGTGTCTCAGATGACAAAATAAAGTTTTAAAAACTTTATTTACAGCATATCAACAGCTGACAAGAGCAGCAAGTTATGCTCTGAACCTGTAAAGCAGAAACAGATCTGATCTTTAGCATTAACTTGCCGTTCTGAAAATAAATAAAAAGCAATTCAGAGCGTCCAGAAGAGAACTATATCTGATACACCAATCCAGACGACATCAAGCTCTCCCTGAAGACAACACACACACGCACACATCAAACAGCACTTTGCATCATCAGCAAACAAGAGCAAGGTTTCTGAAAGACGGTCCCGTGTTGGTTTTGGTATCTTTGCTGTAGAAATCCAGTCCAGGCTAAAACTGTTTGATCCCCCCGGACTGAACCGTCGCATCCGTCTTCATCCACACACAGTACAATCAGAAATGCAGACACGAGCACGTCTTTGCTAGAAAGCATCATGGGGGGAAATTTGCACACCGTCAATGTCAAGAGGTTTCACAGAGGAATGCAGAAAACTCTTTTTCTTAGTGTTACCAACCTAAGTGCTCCCAAAGATTCCAATAGAGTCTGTCACGGCGGATCCGGGCCCTTCCCAACGCAAGATAAAATGCCTCATAAAAGCGCGGGGAAGCGAGCCCATTTGTGTCTATTAGAGAGAGAAGTTCCAGCAAGCCAGCCATTCCCGGCAACGTTGCTTGTCACCGCTGAGATTCCCGTGGGATTGCGCTCTCTCCACCTGCGGCTAGCGCGTTATTATTTCCCCTCCTTCCCTCTTCATCCCTTTCTGTGAACCCAGAGGAGAGCATGAGCGAGCTCTTCCTCTTTCCAAGAAGAGAAATGTATGTGTTTGCTCTTCTCTTTACAGCTAAATTAGGACGAGGACTGAGAGTGTGGAGGATCCTGGAACCACAGACAAATCACTCTGTTATCTGGATCCACATTCCCTCTTTCAACAACTAGTATAGGCCTAGAAGTACTGACAAGCACTAAACTGCCATATTGCATTTATTTTTGCAATTGCATCACACGCAGCATTGTTTCAATCAGTGATGTGCGTCTGATCTGAGATTAATCAGTCCAACCAGCCTATCTGATGCAGAAATGACATGCATTATTTAATTTAGGATGAGATTTTTTATGCAGCGTTTACCTTACTTGCACATATCTGCACAGTTTCAGAAAGAATCAGGGTTATTATAGTTTTTTAACAAAGTTGAATAATAACAAGAATAATATGCATTAACTCATTTAAATTTACTAAAACAAAAATGGAAATAAAAATAAATAAAAATGGCATTATAATATAAATATAATAATGATAATATTAATAATAAAATCTAAAATTAATTGAAGCAATTTCTTTTTATAATAATAATAATAATAATAATAATAGACAAAAAAAGGCTAAACTTTGAATGAAAACAAAATATTGAAATAAAAGCTATTCATTTCGATATTAATAAAAATAGATATAATACAAACTACAATAGTATCACAATGACTAAAACAGCACTGGTATTTTCTAAATACATTTATTTTAAATTTGGTTTTGGTGCTTTAATTGGCTTCTTTAATTATTAATTTATAATATTTATAATTGATCTCTCTCTGTGTATTTGATATTTCATATATACATTTTTTACACTACTTTGTTCTAATATTTTTTTTTCTCAAAATAGTTATGATATAACGTCCATTTATGCTGAATAATACATTTGAATAATAATGTTATATTCAATATTCACACAGTGTATTTTGTTAGTCTAATAATTATTTGTTTTTAAAAAATATATAAAAATCTTTTTTTAATTAAAATCAATATTGTTTGAACACTTAATGATACAATGTTTTGGTGCCTTTTATGTAAACCGTATAAATTAATACGTAACTTCCTGTTATTTCACATAATCCCAAGGCACGCATTTTTATTTATTGCCATGCATTAAGAAAAAAAAAAAAACCTAGTATTTGATATACTCTCTGTGTAAAATATTCTTCAGTGACCTGTAGAATCAGTGTATCAGTTGGCTGATTTGATTCACGGCTGACAGCGGGCCTGTGTAATACAGTCATTTCATCTGCAGATGAGTGACCCCCAAAACTGCACATTTCCATGGACGGATTTCAAAGATGTCTTTCTTTTCCGGCTCAGAACAGCCCAAGCAGCGGCAGAAGAAAGATGGAGACTGAGCCGAGAAAGAGAGATGAAGAAATAGAAATGAAAGGCAAACATCATTCAGAAGTGATGGCAGAGATCCATCAGGCTGCCGGCGCTCGCAGTAACGGATAAAGAAGGAAAAACCCTCTCCGACTCAGATTCATATTGATGACGGAGGATCCTCGACGGCCTAAAAAACAAGCGTGCGGGAATGAGGTGTATTTTCCAGCTTGAGTTCCAGGGCATGTTCCTATTAGTGGGCAGCACTCCTGAAGGAAACGGCATGAGTCTGCGTGGATAGATGGCCTGTCACCCAGCCACACAATTATTCCTCTCCTGTCCTACAATGAGCCGTAATGGCACGGGAGGTGAGAGAGGGACAGAGAGCGAGAGGCCGGCTATTAATCTAGCATATCCTAGCTCACCTACTGATATTTCTTTTTACAAATCGCTGCTATGAAACATGCCCTGCGTTCCTTCTGTTCAGTGAAGCTCATATAGATGCACTTTTAGCGGGCATTTACACACAGTTCACTCTGACAGTAGCTATCTGTGAGCTGTTTTATTCAGGAAGGAATGCATTAAGTTGATCAAAAGTGACCGTAAATACATTTATAATGTTAAAAAAGATTTTTAAAAATCCTGCTTATATTAACCGTTTAAACTATTGATAGTATAATAATGATAATAGTAGTAGTAATAAAAAGTTTGCAAAGCAGCAAATCAGAATGTTAAAATGATGGATATTGTGTGAATAAGTAATGATGCTGAAATTTCATTTTTAAAACTTGTATGATTAGAAGACTTCAAATTGCAATAGTATTTAAAAACCTTACAGGCTTCAAACTTTTGAACCATTGGAATGTTTACATTTAATATAATGACAATCTTTGCTCAAATTTGACTTCGTATTTCATTCTTAAGTCTCATCTTTAGATATGGCCTATCTATCTATGAGGTGCACATTGACAATTTTCTTGAAGGTTTACAATCTATTAAAGATGAGAAGAAATGAAGGACGTTTTAATTAAGGGCTTTTTTGCTGTAAAACTGCATCTCATTTGATTTCATAGGTTTTATAAGATAAAACATTCCAGGATTAATTTTGATTACCAGGCTGAAATGCAATGCCATTTTGTGATGTAAAGTTACATTTTATAAAACAAAATCATCTGAAAAGCAAACAGCAGCAAAACAAGCAGGCGTGTGGTCAGTATGATCGGGCAGATGCTCGCTCTGGGGTCGAGGGCAGCGCTGTGAACCTTGGCTCTGGTCTGAGCTGGATTTGGCCGGGTTTGTTTGTTTCTCTGTTGTCCAATCAGCAGGACAGTCATTAACTCTTCAGTGAATATTTGGACCAGGACACTTACACAGAGCTTTACTCAATGCCTACAGATGAGCAGACCACAATAAAACACATGCATGTTAATATTAAATTAACAAAATTATGTTTTTAATAATTATTTCATGCATTTACAGTTTTTTTTTTCATATCATAAAATATTCATAAAAATACTATAGTATCTTATTTTAATTTTTCTTTTTAGTAAAAACTCATTTTAGTTTTTATATTTTTTATATAGTTATTTTTTTTTATTAGTTTTTATTAATATTTCAATTTTAGTTGTTTTAGTACATCATAGTAAGCAAAATAAAAAAGGAAACAGTTTTATTCATACTTTAAATAAAATAAACATTAACTGAAAGAAAATAAAATAACATTTTTCTGGTTTTAGTTTTAGTATGCTACACTGTAAAAAATATTTTTAAACAGTACATTTTCTGTATTTTTAAAATGTTTCTACTTCAAAATGACATGTTTTTAAACCACTTACACTCGAAAATAAAGCTGCTTAAAATGTTCACACACAGTGATGCAATAGAAGAACACTTTTGGTTCCACAAAGAACCATCAAGTCAAAGAACAATCTCTTATCTTTTTATAATATGAAGAGCCATCTTTGGCCACAGAAACAGAAAGCTTCTTCAGATTCTTAACGTTTAGACTAAAAAGGTTCATCTATGCAGCATTGTGAAGCACCTTTATTTGTAAAGAGTGTATTTCAGTGTATAATAACCTGGATGCTTTAAATAAAATTGAACAAATTAATCAAAATAATAGCATTTTATTTAATAAAATGGATACTTTATGAAAAGAAATAATAAAATATAAATTAAATGAAATAAAAAATAAAGTAACACTTAATGGCCACCTGCATATAATCACACACATAACCTAAATGCCTTTGCATGTCAGCACGTTAATGAGTGTTTAACATCCTCTGTCCTGACCAGCAGCTGTAAGCGTCCCAGTGCTCTGCTGTCTTCTGATCCATTAGAATCTGGCTGCCTATTCACCCCAAATCCATTATCATTAGTGTGTGTGTGTTTGTGTGAGCTGTCCTGGCCCGGGTGTTTGGCTGCGGTGGTCTTGTGCACAAGGGTCTTCGCTCCAGTGCAGTCGCCGATGAGCAACACCTGCTCCAGGCTCACTGAGACACCTCGCCGCATCTCATGCAACACTTGTTCTGTCAGAATGCGACGCAGACTGCAGCCCTGCCAGACGCCCTGAGCTCTGAGCTAGACTTTCACTCACACACACACACAGATGTCTGCGTCCGTCCGTCCACCCCTTCCCTGGAGGTCCCCGGGGCCCCTGAGGCCCACAGCGGAGGGGACAGAAAGTGAAGTGGACAGAGGAGAGGCCCTTTGGAGGATCCAGTCAAGCGTGGCCATGAAGACCCAGGCTGTCCGATGTCACTCTCTCTATGATATCCTTCAGTGCGTCTGATACCTGCATTATAAATGAGAGGCTTTTATTTCCATCACAGACAGTCCCGCTGCAAGCTTCCAGACAACAGACAATATCCTTCTCTTTCTTAGCCTGAAATCCCAACACGAGCGACGCTGTGGACAGATAACAGGGTCAGACCGAGCAGATGTTAATTATGAAATACTGAAGTGCAGCAGTGAACTGATGAAGTATGGATGGACTCTAGCTGGGTTGATCTCGAAGATCTAACAAAATTTCAGAGGAGCAATAAGAAATGAAAGAACTGTCCTTGATTAGTTAGTGGGTTTTTTTCAGAAGTTTGGAGAGAAATGCTGCTTTTTTTTATCATTAAAATCCAATGTGGACATTTATTTATTTTTAAAATAATTTGTATTCTTTAAACGCCATTGTTAGCTAAAAAATAAATGCAAACCAAAATTATTTCATATATACTACCAAACACGTGTCAGTATTTTTTTTAATTATTATAATATTTATATTCAGCATGCATGCAATTGATTAATGTGACAGTAAAGACCTTTATAATGAAAAAAACAATATTTCTAATTTAGATTAAATTATATTATTTAGATTTTTTTCCCAAATTAAGCAATATATTCAAACATATTCACGATAATAATATGAGTTTCTTGAGCCCCAAGTCATTAAATACATAATTGAAACATACTAATAACATGCTAATTGTATTATAATATTTTAATAATTTTTTATAATATCATGTTTGGAGCCCTGCTGTCCAGAACATCTTAAACAGTAGTATATTTATGACAGCTTTGAACTAGGTTTATGTACAATAAAACAGTCAATATTTTTTTTTTTTTTTATAATTATCAAACTTTTGCCTCAAACTTTTGTCTCCTCTATAATAAATCATTTATCTGTTACCTGCAGTAAAATACACAATTTGTTATTGCAATTTTGACTTAAACTTCATATTGTAGTAACAGACATTCAGCCCTTGTCACAACTAGCCATGGTCCCCCTTATAATGAAACATTTCTGTTATAGATTTACAGTTTTGAGGAAAATAGACAAAGAATCATATTATCATAATTCTACATGTTGTTAAAGCTTGTACAAATAATTACATTACTTGAGAAATAAGTTAAAACGCCTGAAGGTGCTGAAAGTAATACTAAATCAGGCAATTATAATAACTGGAATGATGGTCTTAAAGGATTTTTGGCCTGACCTTTATAGAATTTATTGGCTGGGTTTTGCCTAGAGGGAAATGGAGGAGAACCTCGGCCAACTCCTCAAAAGTGGTTTGTTAAAAAATACCAGCGATGCATTAAAAGCACTTTTTATGTACTGTACCTTTTGCCATTTGCTGATAATTTAAAGTGAAGATAAAGCGGCGTCCTCCAAAGCAGAGTGGAAAACGCGCCTGTTTATCTGCGCAGAACAATAGCGAGGCCCGATCTGGCCGGCGTACAGTGGCAAATTTCCTAATTAGGTTATATCGCCTGCGGTCACATTTTTCGTGAGTTCTTTCTGTGTTCGGCGGAAGACCAATTAGCACTCGTAGCCTCATGAACATGGTATAATGAGAACCCTCAACCCTGGCGGAAAGCAAATACCACGACTCTGCAATAAGGAGCTTATTTCTCCTCTTCTTTCTGCTCAAGCCAGCTGGCTCTGACACGCCACAAAACTGGAGGACGAGGAAGAGTGGAACAAGACAAAACAGGCTTTAGTGGGACAAGCTGTTCATGTCCCAGCATATCTGCGTGTGCCATAAGATGTCCGGTCGAAAAACAACAACTGCTGACACTGGAACTGACGAGAGGGGGAGGGTTCAAACGGAACTCTTTCTCTTCCAGATTCAACATGAATAAGCTTGAATTTAGGGGATTACTGAGGACGGCGACTCGATTTGTTTATTTATTTCTTTGGGTGCTAACAGAGTCTGGCCGTGCCAGGAGCGTGTTCGGGGAGCCGCTCTGTCCCTCTTATCACGCGCTCAATGTGCGGCCTGTTAGTTACGCTGTTTTATTGAAGATTTCCCCAAATTGCTGTTGCTTCTTCCTCGCTTCCTGGCCCTCAGCAGCTGTCCGTCAGCCAGAGCTGGAAACAGACCTGAAATTAGGATTTCGAGTGCTGCAAGATTAGGAAAATTCCCTTGGTTTGGTGACCTTTTGAGTGCCATTTCAATTAATGATGAAACTGCACAATTAAGGCAAAAATGTTTATTATTTATGATATTAGACAAACAAAAATTTGGAATTCATGATAAAAAAGACTTTATTGAGCATGTATAATATAGCCTAATATAATCTAAATATAATTTATATATAATAATTAAATATAAAATCCCAGTTATGGAGACTGCACTACAAATATCCAATTGTGTATATAATATAACTTATATATACTAATTTAAGTATTTTACAAATGCAATTTTGGATTTATATTTCCAATAATGATGGCTCCTATACTGATCCTCATAAAGGGGAAAAAATGTCCAATGCATAATATCATATATTATAATGTAATATATTGTCTATGTTGTTTTACATTATTTTATTAGTAATATTTACTATTACTATTAATTTATAATTGCAATCTAGAATTAGATTTAAAGCGTTGTTTGAATTTCATGCAAATCTTACTTCCACAGTGCTAGATTGTTTTTAGTGGTTGTTAAAATATTGCATAATGAATTAAATATTGCATAATGAAGTAAGTCATCTGAACAAACCCCTAAACCCTAAGTGTGATGCTTTCCTTATAGCCTGAATATAATGGATTTTTATGAATCAGATATTGCATAACCAATGTATAATTGATTTTTTAAAATGGTTTAGTAGAACATTTATTCTCCGTGGACAAATGGTTAAGCTAATGTCTTCTTGATCATTTCCTTTTCTGATCAGAGATATGATGGCTGTCTCACTCCCTTCAGACCAACATTAAAGTGAAGGTGGCCTGGGGATCTCTCTCTCTCTCTCTCTCTCTCTCTTCAGCCGTAAGCCAGCTATGGAGATGAAACGCAGAACACACTCGTCTTTATGGGCCCCTATGAGCAGCCAATAAGATCTACAGGAAAAACGGCCACCGCTGCCACCACAACAACAACAACAGTGGTGACAGTTCAGCCTCAGGATAACAAGACTTTATAACCTCATGAAGAGGCTGTCTGATCGTCCAGCCAGATCTTTATGATTCATACAGAAGGAAAAAGAAGCCTGAGAAGAGAGGAAGGGTTCCTCGGAGAGATGCTCAGGTTATAAATGTTTGTCTCGTCCCACCTACACACCTGCTGCTCGTGTCCCTCCTCACTCCATGAACACAAAGGCAGGAGAATCCAGAAACATCCTGCAGAGAACAAAAAAAATATGAACAATTCAGCATCGAAACCTTTGGAGATAATGGCTCAGCTACTGCACTGATGCATGGAGGAGTTCACCACAAAGAAGTGAACAGGCAGAAAAAAAAAAAAAAAGATTCACAATATATCTGCTGTTTAACTGAACAGATCATTGAATCAGTAAATAGAGCTGAATTGGCCCAACTTATAATCATTTTGACAGGTTTTATAAACCCAATTAAAATATTAATTAAAAAGATCTGATCTGTTTCTAACTTACACAAAACTGTAATACAGTATGAGTTCAGAAGACTTGCAGTAGAGCACATTAATCATACATGGACCAAATGTCAGAATTTAAAGCCACTGCATGCACTGGATAACGTATAAACTGTATATTTATTTTTTAAATTCAAATATATGTTTCAATTAATAAAACAATATTAGGGTTATAAATTGCATTATTATCATTAGAATCGCCTATTAGACTTATTTAAAAAAAAAAAAAGTTAAATATATATTTTATAATTTTATTTAATATCATTATTTTCATTTTATGCTTGTATATTTATAGTCTTACAGCTGTGTAAACATTATTTTCTATTTATTAAAATTATTTAAATTATCAACTTTGAACTCCACTTCTATTAATTTAACAAGGCCACACAGGGTCTGGTGTGTATATATTCTTTAAAAAAAATATGGAATTGTTCTAATATTTGGTATGACCCATTACATGCTATGGCATAACTTGTAAAAAAAACATGTAAATGTATTTATTTAAACTGTATTAATTATGTGTGTGAGACACACACAAACCTAATGTAATACCTCAGCATGTCTTAAACAGATTATCCCAAAATAATAGTCAGGTACATATTTTTTTCTTTCTATTTTTGTCAGTTTTGTTTTTGTCCCAGTACTCAGTGAGATACATATCTGCTTCCTGTATTTCCACATCACTGATTACTACAGTAGAGGCCTGTGGGATTCGCCCCCCGCCTGTCAGTTCTGTCAGAGGGGTTTCTCCTTATTACCTGTAATATCGGCCCCCCTTTAACCCTTTTTTAACACGAACACCTCAATCTGCCTTTAAAGACGCTTGTGCTTTACAGGAAGTCCCATAATTCTCCCCAGACCGGCTTCTGGGGCTCTTGGGTATTAGCGGTAGGGCCGTATGGAGTATTTTCAGTACACATCATGAAGCGATCAGGGCACTGAGCCTGAACAGGTCTGACAGGTCCATATACAGTACGGCCTCTTTCCCAACGCTGGCCCATTCTCCCTGTTCACGCTTCAACGTCCGCCGACATCTGATAGATATTTCCTTCTCATTACAGCCGGCCTTCAAACTCAAATGACACGTTTTCAAAACTTCGTTTCAACTAAACATCTTTCACACCTTAATTGGCGCTTCAATGTGCCCGGCCGTCGTTAGCGTAAGTCCAAGGGATATAAAATCAATCTTTGTGATATTTTTTCAGTCCGTAGAAATGGTCATTGAGTCGCTGTTGTTCCCTTCAAAACTATATCAGTCAGAATAGGCTAAATTGAAGTGTGGAGTTGAAGCGTTGGCGAAAAAAAGCTATTTCTTACCCTGAGGGAAACCCACGGGAGAAGCTTCCTATAAATCTAAAGAAACAACATCGATATCAACATCTGGGGCATCTTCTCCTCCCAGCGCGGACAACACTCTCTCTCTTACACATATCCACATAAAACACTCGCACGCAATCCTATACTCACACATGATATGAGCGAATCGCTTCGGATGAAACATTTATGAACCGGACGTATCAAAACATTGCTGTAGAAATACCTTGTTTTTTATTTTTCTTTCTTTTTTTTCTCTCACAGCCATCTATCGGCACTGTATTTGCCACACATCAAATTGCATCTGACCTTAAATATGCAACACGAAACCAGAAAATGGGGTTAAAGCGTATTGATGGAGTCTCGGTGGAATATTAAGTATCCCCGAACCCCATTTGAGGTGCAAGAGCCGAGCCTCGGCATCCGTATCCGTGTCAGCACCCGCACATCAAAACTTCCATGCAGGAAAAGCCTGCCGGTGACCTTTCTAGACTGGCGTTAACCTCTCAGGAGTTCTAGATCCTGCTCTTCCTGCTCCTGGCCCGGGGCAATGAGCACCAGTGACCTCTGAACCCCAAATCTGATGGGGAAAAGGACCCAGAACTCTCCTCTTCCCAGCAGACAGTCTTGTGTCGCGGTGGAAACCCAGAGGACAGACGACACTGGTGAGAAAGAGCTGCGGATGGAAAAGACACGGCAATAAATCCAGAGAAAGAGAGAGATGGGACTCCATATGGAGGCATTCTGTAAAGGCCAAAGATCCATGTTGTTGCATGGAAAAATACATGAGAAACTGAGACGCAGCCGAGTGAGGTAGATAGGTGGTTAATTTTCTTATTTATATGGAAAGCTTTGCTTCAAAATCTGTTGTTTGGCAGTCTGATCACTGAACACGCCACTGTAATCGCTTCCTATTTCATTGAAAGACCATCGGCCACGACCAGCCTAAACTGAGATGTTGTTATTGATGTGTTTTTGTAGTTAAAGTGACACCAAAAAGCTCTCGAAGCATTGTTTGTGCAAGTCTATAGATTTCAAAGAAGTCAAAACAGTAATATTGTGAAATGTCTACTTTTTTTAATAAGTGTTTTTGATTTTAATATGATTTAAAATGCTATTTATTCCCATGATGCAACGCTGAATTTTCAGCATCATTACTCCATTATTCTGTGTCACTTGAACCTTCAGAAATCATGCTGATATGCTGCTCAAGGAAAACAAAAAAAAAAGAGTTGTGCTGCTTAACATTTTTGCAGAAAACGACACATATTTAAATGTTCAAAAAACATAGTTTACTGGAAATATAATTGTTTTGTAGCATTTGGCATTTGCCGAATACAAATATTCATTTCTTTAAAAATATTGTTTTGAACAGTAGTGCATTTTTAATGCAATGATATTCAGACATTGTAAATGTGGTGTAGTATTGTTTATAATTGATTTATTGTATAAAAAAAATAATGACAAATGACAAATCATGACAATTTTTGTTATATCTAATTTTATTAAAAAATGTAAAAGTACGTTTAAATTTTAATTTATTATTTTATTTATTTAATTGTAATGTAATTATTTAAATCGATTAATAAGAATTGGATTATTTGATTAATGAGAAAACATGTAATGAAGTTAAAAACCCAGTCAAGAGAATGATACCCACTAAGAATGTTAAAGATTACAAAAATGCAAAAAAGTAAAATGAGTGATAAAGTAATCAAGGGAAATGTGCTTAAAACGTGAAACATTAGCAGAACAGATTTCTATATAAACCGTTCATGGAACCATTCTTATGAAATACCAACTTATTTCAGTGTTCTTAATAAACTAAGACTAAAAAAAAAGAGCAATTTATTTATTTTTACTTTGGGGTGAAAGTGATTTCATGAGGTTCACCGACACACACAAGCATACATAAAGACTCAGCATGTCCACTAGTGATGAAATTTGCTCCTTTTTACCAACCATCACACACACACACACACTAGATGAGTAATTGTGAAAACAACAAGGTCATGGAGTGTTCTGTGCAAACAGACGTCTCTTGGAGTGCCGTCCCTCCCCCTGTTGCCATGGCCCTGTGTGCAAGGTGCACCTGGGCAGCTTCATCACCCCCAGTGACCATATGGATGGGTCAAAGGACACACACATACACACACAGATGCACCTGGACACTCACACACACAAACCTCCTCATGCACAGGCGCAGAGGGAGAGAGAGATTGAGAGAGCGCACCTGTGCTTTAAACAGACCCCCGGAGGTACCTGAAGATGAGGAGATTAGACTGAGAAGAGAGAGAGGGAGATTTTAGCAACAAATTGCACAAGAACATATTTATCAGAAACATTGGGGGAGTATTTCAGTCTTTTCGCAGGAGTGAGGACAAGTTTTCTTGAAGTGACCTAGACCTACTTGAAGCAGAACGGATCTGTGCTTCTGTGCCCAGTCTTTCTTTTGAATCTTTATTCTGCTACTATTATTAGTGGTGCTTGCTTTAGCAATAACTATTGTTATTTCCAGGCCCACACAGAATCTTCAGGCCCGCTCTGAAAGACAAAGCTCAGCAGATTTCAGCAGAACTGGAATTTCTATCATTCACAAAGTTCTACATTCTTCCCCTCATTTTTTTATGAGGTATTTTGGTTCATTAAATTGTGCATTTAAGTACCAATGAGAGTGCAGTAATTAGATCAATTTAACATATTTTATTATAGATTCTGGAGAATTACCTATATATATAACAATATATATATATATATATATATATATTTATTTATTTTTAATTTGTCAAATAATGTTGCATTCATGTATGGTACCTTTAATTGTGTAGCTTGTTGAAGACTTGTATAGTCATGTTCATTCAATATTTTTTATTAAATTTTTATTTTATCTGCGTAGGACATTTCTTTTATATAATTTGATTAGACTTGTATTAAACATGGTGAAGTGTAATGGCATGACTTCACTTACTTTTATTTTATTTTTGGTCTTATGCATTTTCTTTTCTTTACTTTTTTTTGTTTATATTTTACAATTTTACATTTTACAATGTTGGACAATTTTTAATATATAATTTAATTAGATTTTGAGTGGAAGGGTATGACATCCCTTTATTTTATTTTATTTATTCAACATTACTTATTTATTTATTATTTATTTATTTAGATATTTTTATTTTAATTAAATTTGCATGGTGACAGTGAGATGGGATAGAAATCGCACATAGTATGTAATTTTCACTTAAATGACAACGTATTTTACACATTTTTTTCCCTCTCAACACTTAGTCCAGTCTCTCTGAATGGTACTTGAGAGGATGATCATAACAATCTCATTAAGAACATATTGTTAATAAGAGTCTCTGTCATTATCTCATCATCTGCATTTGGGCCTGATCATTTCCACATCTGTTAATGGTGTCATATCGTTCTTTTGTTTGATCGTTATCTCGTCCATGTCTCTAAAGAGGACGTGTGTAGGCCTGCAGTGCACCACTGAGCATGCTAAAATATCTTTCTGGAGTTCTGTTTGATGACTTTAATCTTTAATATTTTTGCACTCTGTACTTTATTGCTCAATATGCCTTTCTAAAAGCCGATTATAGTGAAGAGCCCATTCCTCTCACCAGCACCTGTTCCACTGCAATTTACCTGTTTACTGACAAGTTACCAATGTGATAATTTACCCGGGCCCGCTCTGCGTTCCCCCGTCCATACACCTACTGCTCTGAGCTGCCATACAGCAGATGTGTTTGTGTGAAAGAGAGAATGAGAAAAGGACAGAATGATCTGAGAAACAGTGAGGGGGAAGTGCATTTGCCACAGTGTGTCTTTAATTCAAAACAAAACTTAACATGTGAAGTTATTGGCATCTGTGGAAGATCATGTAAACATGCATGACACCTTTCCACTGCACAAAAGTTCTTTAGGTTATTAAAATGTTTTGTTCACTTTAGCTCTTTAGGGGAAAATGTGTAAATGTGATACAATTGATTTACTTAAAAGCAATAATTAACCCAAAAAGAAAATTCTGTCAGCACAGACCTTAGTCAAGGTAGTGCCATATTTGACAGGAAAGAAAAAGAGGCTGCGAGGGACTGAAGTATATGTTTATTGGATCATGGTGTTTAACAATAAAGTTCAGCTAATGAAAAGTGTTTCAGTAGAAAACATTCAATCGACAAAACTCCACAAAATATCTTTCGAAAATGTCAAAGTTGTACATCCAGATTTTTTCATAGTGTTGCTTTGTTTTCATTCGCGTCAATAGCGTCCAACATGACTAAAGTCGATATCATCAACTAATTTCTAAGCTGTAACGTTTTTGTCCATACAGTTAACTTAAAAGTAATAAAGTTCGTGTGGAGTGATGACTGTTCTGTTAATTAATAAGTTAGAGCAGATTGTTGGTGTAAATAACGAACGTGTTAACTGAGGACCGCCGCGCTATTTTTGATTCCGCTATTTTTCTGTACTTCGCGGGTTTCCGTACGTTACGTCCCTTCGTTGCTGCGCGCGGCACGTGATCCACGCCATGCGCGCAGTCTTAAAAAATGTTGTATTTATTCCCTCAGCAAACTGAAAGATGTAGAATAAAATGTGCGTTTGATTGACATTAAACTTGTTTATTTTGGGCAAGTGCGCTATACGTCATACTAACTGCTAGAAATATGCTGTTTTGCTAATGTTCATTGGAACTCATTGCATTTGGGAATCACCAAACCTTTGGACTAACAATTATTACTTTTGGGAAATTATTGGAAATGTAAACGGTGAGTGAATATGTATTAGTGTTTCGTAAAGCCTATTTTTTAGGCTATACACGTAGACTAAATCCTTTTCTATCCCAACTGTCCTATCTGGCTTTTAAAACTTTTTTTCTCCAACCACCTCTCATCCTCAAACCCATTTTCATCATCCAATCAAAATCTGACAGGTGAAAAGTCTCCTTTTTTCGACTGTTGTTGTTAAATATCCACAAAAATGTAGCTAACGTTTCCTACAATGTGTAATTTCTGCACCACAATCCGATTTGAGCCAAAGAGGTTTTCAATCTGACCAACAACACTGTTTTAAACAATTGCTTTGAGTTTTCAGACCATTTTGACAGTTTAATGCATTATCTATTCATTTTTTGTTTGGTGACAGAAATGTGTTATATTACCTTTTACAGTAAATGTGTTATTTTGTTAGCTAATGCATAGATATTTGTAAGTGCACATAGTTGCTGTATCAGACCTGTTAGGTCAGTAACTCGGAGCACAGCAGCTCTGGCCAACTGTTCTGCCCGTTAATTTATGATTTACAGCGATTAACTTTTGCTGATTAAAGTGATTATTTGGAGTTGGGTGCACTCAGGCCCAAATGATGTGTGGCACTGCTCTGTCTTCCTCCAGTGTGTTGGACCATCATGCCAGCGGCTTTAAAGTTCCATCAGGGATCCCTGCAGAACCTCTGCCAGACCAGCTAATCTGTAATCATTCATGGCTGACTTATACAAACTGCTCATTTCTGGCACTCGACAGCAACCGGCGGACGCGTTCTCCATCTCCCCGCAGTAAACAAACGGCGCGTGGAAAGGTTACCCACTAGCGTGAGCAGCCAGATCTCCAAAGGAAACGGGGTATTAAGCATGTTGGAGCTTTTCAAGTCCAAAAAGGTGATTTGGGTTTCAAACTGGATGACTTTTTGTTTTACTTGTTTGCGTTTTTGAAGCTCTGACTGCTCCACAGGAGACTGGCTTTTCTGTCGACCCCTGCGTAAGCACAGTAATACGGCCCCCTGAAGTGAAGCCTGCATTAGTTCTGAGTGCTTCGGATCACCTCAGTTTCATATTAAGGCGTTTATCTGCCGTAAATGTGGCTTCTGTTCTTTTTAGGAGATTTGCGAGGAGGGAGTTATTTAGAGAAAACTGCAAGGGTGATGTTTTAAGTGTTCAACCATCTGATGCGAATGACTCTTATTTCATTAGTTTGTATGATAAAGTTCTTTAAAGTGCAATGTTTAGACAGCAGTTTTTATTACCTTCACAAAAACACAAACTCACCCCTTGTTTTTTTTTTTTTTTTTTTGGTAATGTGTTTGTTTACTCTATGATAGACAGAAATACATAAAAATGGTGCTTCACAATGCCAAAGAAAAACTTTTTTTTGCGTAAATAGTTCCATAAAGAACATTTACCATCTGAAGAACCTTTTTTTTTTTTTTCTCCAAAAGTTCAAAAGAAAGTTCTTCAGATGAAAAAAAAAAAATAAATAAAAAATATATTTTTTTAAACATTTGACAAAACTGTTTTTTTTTTTTTTTTTGATTTAGCAGGTTAGTTCACCCTACAACAAAGAATTTAAATGTAAACTGATTGATTTTATATTTCCGTACTGTATTGCCAAAACATTAATACACACGCGCCCATACACATCAGTATAAAATAAAACCGAATCTATTATTCATATATTCATATTTGTTTATTTAATGTATTTTTTCTTAAAGAAAACATCCAAAATTAGCCTACAGAAAAATCAACCAAGATGTAAATGGACATTGAGATTACAAATAAACGCAAAATGATGAATATTCACGCTGCTTTTTCCCTCATTAATAAGTGAAGGCAGATTGACAAGGACACTATAAATGCATCATAGTTAATACTCGATACAGTATATTGTGAGATATTCCAAGTCAGATGACTAGAATTTAAAATAAATTAATGATCCTCCCTTTCCCATTGTGTGTGTGTTTCAGGTAAATGAAAATACGTGCTCATAATGGCATGGTGAGTGATGACAAAACTTTCATATTTGGGTGAACTACCCCATAAAAGTTTAAGCAAGACCTTTTGAAAATACATGAACACAGAAGTTTTTTTTTTTTTTTTCATAAGGAAATTAACGCAATTTATTCACTTAATACTGTCTTTTTTTTGTTTTCACAAGCGCATTCATGTAATAATTATACCAACATTCATTAGAATACAAATAGCACACTGGGAGTTCAAAAATAAACCTGCAGCTTGTACAAAATATGTGCATTCAAAGTATATCGCAGACTTAATCTACCAATTATGATTAAATATAATTATCATTAAAGTTACTGCAAGAATGCTAAAGGTTAAATCAGTGTGTAAGCGCACCGCTGTGCCGAAGTGAGATTTTGTCAGCATTCAGGTGAAGTTTGTGGGAGTCCCCAAAGGTCTTGGGTTCTCGTCACTTCTGGTATTAATCTAATAAGTGAAGTTTAGGTGCTAATGGAGGGCCAGGTGCATGTGTGTGTGGCGGGCTGGCCTTGGGGACGCTGCTCTGAGAGTGTGTGTGCGTGTGTGTGCATCAGGTGGGCTTGAACTGGCTCATTTGACTCAGACAGCATGCGCTTTGGACGTGTCCTAACCTGAGCGGCAGGAGGCATCTGCCTAATGATGAAAAACTGGAGTGTGCCATCTAAATGATCATCCACCCCCCAGCAAGCACACACATATCCCATCATCCTCCGGTGACATGGCCAGACATTCTTTTACTCATAGCGTTTTTTGTTTTTTTAATTGGATTTGCTTTATGCATGCCTGTTTTCTAATTGCAATAACTTTCATAGTAAAATATGTAAAAACAAACAAACACACATTTTCGTGAAAGTTAAGCATGTTCATTAAATTAAATTATAATAATTAGTCAGTTACTGTAGTTAACTAAAAAAAAAAAAAAAACTGAAAATAAGACATTAAGTAAACATTTTCATTACTTAAGATAAACGTTACCTGAAATAAAATAAAATAAACAAAAACCTTGTGTTTTCAGCTACTAGCTGCCAAACCTTTATTTTAACTTAGTTTAAATGTACTAAAATAAGTAAAACTGAAACTGAACTTAAAATTAGCAAAATGCACAATACAATGACTAAACATTTACTTAAATTATGAAAAATAATATTTTAAAATATGAAAAATGAAATCTCTGTTGCTAAAAGAACACTGGATATAATGTATTACAATATATAATATGGATATTGATAATGTCTCAGTTTATTTTTAATTATTTTATTAGAATGTAAATTCTAGAAATCTAAAATAAGCAAAGATTTCTTCATTTTTATGCTATATATATATATATATATATATATCCTTATGAAATATATATATATTTTTAAGAAATTTGATGTATATGATTGAATATACATGGGTTTTTCTAGAATATTTCAAAGTTTCTAATGCATTTTTGTTAAATTAAGGTAAAATGTAATCTGTACTTTTTTTGTGACATTCACCCTTATGTATAATAGTTTATTTACAAATACATTTAACATGCATGTTACCGCTGGGAGACCGCAAGGTCAGGCTGTCCCGACTGCACATTAAAATAACCAACCTCAGTCTGACCCCAAACAATACATGTAAGGTCTTTAAACGTGCAGGCGGGACCCTTAGAGATCTGACTCACGGAGGGGACCTGGCCGAAGCTGGCACGTGGGCCGGAAAATTCTGGCAAGGGCCAAATCCCTCACCCTCCCTGAGAAATAATAAATAATGGCTCCATTTTGTTCGCGACTGTGGCCCAGAGCCCACACCATTAGACATTAGAGGCAATTTGCAGTCGACTCTCAGACCTGCTTTATCTAAAATATTATCAATGAGCCTGTCAGCCTTGGCTCTAACCTTCTTTTGTTATTTTCGGCTGTTCTCTCAGTAGGATGTGCGGCTCGTGGCCCGGTTCTCCCTGCAGACCAGCAACAGGATGTCATACACCTGTTTTGCTTAAGGCTGGGACTCTGGCCCCCTCCCCACCTCCTGCTCTTTCCTGGGCCGTCTCTGGCGCACGGGCCGGCCCGGCTGGACGTATATGTCAGGATGTGAGATGAAGGCTGGTGAAGGTGCAGCTGTTGCATAAGAAAAGTGCCAGGGGCTCAAGCTTCCCACAGTGAGCTTTAATTTGCGACCCTCTTTCTCAGCTCCCTCCCCCCCCTCTCTCTCTCACCTTCATCGGGCAACTACAGATGCGGAGACCCGACACCCTCGCCCAGATGGGTCGTCTTTGCCCGCGGCACTGTTTGCGTGTAAGCGATTGTTTGCGCACATGTGTGCTGCGGGGGACAGCATCACCGGTTCCCATGGAAACGCGTCATCTTCTCAACGCTGATGCGTGCCAGTCAGATTTACATTCCTATGATCATATATATATATATATATATATATATATCATTTAAAATAAAAGGTTTTGTAGGTCAGGGGGCTTAGGAGTTGTAATGGTTAAAACCGTTGATTTGGGAATATAAATTTCAGATGACTACCAGCTTACTAACTTTTGTAGGTTTATTTTAATAGTTACATAAATATTTAAATTAAATATTTTAATGCTTTTAAGTTAAAAAATATTTTAATATTCAATTCAAAACTACAATAAATAAATAGATTTTAGATTTTTTATAGTAAAATTTCTAAAAATAGATATAGTATATAATTTATAGAATTAAAATAATTTTAATAAATAGTAAATTTTAAAGCACAATAAAGCTTTGTTTACATAATGTGTGTACAGTGTATATTATGTATGTATAAAGACACATTTAGCAAATATTTACATCTATTTGAATGTATATGTTTATATATAAATATTTTTAATAACTTAACATATTTTTCTTAAATATATACATGTGTGTGCATTTCTATATACATAATAAATTTACAGTACACACACATTATGTAAACAAAAACTTAGATTCATAGAGACAGTATTTGTTTTTTTTTCACATCAATTGACTGATGCTGGTATTTTTCCTGTGTAATCAAATAACTGAGTCGTGTTACATGGGAGCATTTAAGATAGTGAGAAAGGTTATATATTCTCTGCGGTATTTCTCTGGAAGGCCTCAACAGGAGGCCCTTTTGTGGAGATGTCTTCCTTTCAGCCAATCAATAGCTTTTGTTCTGATCCCAGCATGCAGCAGGAATGCCGCATGTGCTGATGCTTAGCAGCAGGAAATGTTTTGGATGCAGACACACACACTCCAATTATGTGAAAGCGTACAGTATATTCATCTGGGCAGGAACTGTGTGTGCTGCTACAATGCAATGGTAGACTTTAATTTAATTAACTCAACACAAGTGGGAAATTCCCAAACTATATATATATATTGATTGCAATAAAAGTACTACATGTTTTTGTATAAATATGATCATCTAGCCAAAGTTTAGGAAAAATGAATTAAACAATTTAAGTTGTATAATTACAAATAGTTTGACAAATGTATGCGTGTCGTACTAAAATACAATACTGCATTTCGAACTTTGGATTAATAACAAAGACAGACAATATTTAGAAATTCTACTGACTGATACTTTGAGCTTTGCATACTATAATTGCTAGATTTGTTTAAAACATTCAAGGCTTTGATTTACCTAAATATGATAATGAATCCAGAGTTTGGCCTTGTTCAAATACAATATAGCATTTTGCTTTTTTTACTAAAAACAAAAATTAAGTAATAAAACGCAATAATTTTGTTGATGATTTGAACATTTGGACTAGATGTATTTATTTATTTAACGTAATTATGATGGCCAGAGTTTTTTCCAGCATATTCAGATACTGTATATCTTTTATAGTAATAGATAATAGTTCATATTTGTGGTTGATGGTTTGATACATTAATTAAGAGCAAATGTGCATTTAAATGATTTCTTAAAAACAAATGTAATACCATTTTGTTATATATATTTTTTTAAATTATTTTAGGTTGACACAATATGTTATTGAAGAAGCTGTCCCTAGGGTATAAATTACTCACCAGGTAATAAAATTAAAATTGTATTTAATTTTATTTTTATACATTTATATAAATGACTAAAAAAATGTTTACTATTTAAATGACTTGTTTTATTAGCTGTTAAAATTATTTTACATTTAAAATAATTTATTTTATTTATTTCTTCTTCTTTTTTTTTATGCTTCGCCATCTTTGCATTCAGGTTATTGGTTTATCGAGGGGGGGGGGGTTATTCACATCCTGACTTCCTTTACAAACGTGTTTTACTGAATAACTTGTATTCTCCGCTCCCGCTTTTGACGTCTGCTTTGCTCTCCACCGATCAGCCGTGTTTTGAGCGCAGCGTTGTTTATGAAGAAAAAGCTCCTCTCACATTCTCACTATCACACGTAACTGTCATATTATGGTCTTCTTTTCATGCCGCTATTTACCCAAGAGCAAGCGAGTCAAATGAAGTCTATTCTCCCAGCACGTCGACATGCCACGCAAGCAAAGAGATTCAATTGTCACCTTTCAGGATGTCTGGTTCTCCGGTGCCCGTGCGCTCTCTCCACGGCCCTTACACGGCTCCTTTGATGTTAGCGACTAATGCACATGGTATGAAAATGCATTACGGAGAGATGCTGACAGATAAAACACTGAGCGCTGCCATTTTGCTCTCTCTCTGTATAATGAGGCGACCAGAAAGGAGAAAAGACATCAGCCCAGTCAAATTACCTCCGTGCAACTGAGTTGTGTGTGTTTCCTGACAGCTTTCCAGGCAGCCAAACACATTTCCATACCACGCTCGCTGTGAAGTGCTGACACCAAATAAAAATAAAGCGATAGAGAGAACCAGAAGGCCTTTGATGAACATGTTAGTGGGAAGCCCTTTTTCCTCCGTCTGTCTCTCTCTCTCTGTCTCTCTCTATGTCTCTCTCCCCTACTGCTCCGTTCCCGACAGCAACAAAGTCCTAAAGCAGTGGGAAATGATGTTGAATCAAGTTGAACCTCAAAGCACACAAATCTCTCAGTGTGTTTACAGGAAGTCGTCCTGGAATCACAACGCCTGACAGGAACATTGACATGACAACACACACTTTACATAGTCGACTGCTGCTGTAACATCCAGGTCACGATATGCAGAATTGCTGTTAGTAGTTTAGCTTCACTCTTTTGCAAATATAGTTATTATAAGAAAAACTACAGGGAGCAGCACATTTTTAAAGGCACTGTCAAACAATTAAAACGCATTATTGAATTAATTACTTGATATGCCAGTTAATTAATCAGATTAATGACAATTAATCACATATAAATTCATATTTGGAGATGGATGCCTGAGCCTGAGAGGATAATGCAGTATTATGACACATGCTTAAAATAACAAATAGACAAAAAGTGACTGTAGAAGTCAGAATCGAGTTTGTTTTGTCCAAAGTGAGTAATCCGGGCATCAAAACCATGAACTTGGCATTGCTGTGCTCTTCTTTTTGAGCTTTATAATAATGCTATCCTACGCTGTCCTATGATTTATTCCCATATTCTGTCCACAGCAATCCATTTATAATCAAGTTTGTCAACATGAAAGAGTTCAGGCTCCGATCATAGAGGACTACGATGAACAAACAAACAAATAAAAACATTAATATCAATTGGGTAGCATGTGCATTTATTATTATTATTGATTTATGTTGGCAAACCATGTTTAAAACAAAAAAACCTGCAGGTTATAAAGTATTCTATTCCCAGTTAATGCATAATTAAAAAATATATGACACACATAGTAATTTATTACTTAAGTTTTTCTATACATTTATTCTAATTATTAATATAATTAAAAATGCATTTAAAAATCAGCCTTTCAAGAAATTTTCATTGCTTTATCACTACAGTTATAACATGAGGTGAAATATAATGTGTAGTAGATCAATTACTGTTAATTACAATAAACAACATTTTACTGTTATAGTATAAGAGAAGGATAAATTATTGGCATTTAAATGTATTGGCATTGTGCTACAAAATAGAGCAACAAGACTGTAATAAATGAATAGCTTTTTAAAACTGATAGACTTGCTATCTGCCTGAATGAACAGACTCGCTTAAACGAATCTAATTTCCTAAAGATATAAATGAGAGATGCCTTCTAAGTGAGCGTTTGATTATCTGCAAAGCTGTACGGTCACAGAAAAACTTCAAAAATGTTTAGCTGGGAAAAGCTAGGACTATTTGAACACCATTCTAGTGAAAAACTGTTAAGGTTGGTGGCATTGCTACTTTTAGTTAGTTACTGCACAACACTGCAGAATATGCCAGTATTTACCTCTCTTTTTTCAGATGTATCTGCGTTACGATGTGCCAGGAAGTAAATATAACGGCTCCTTTGCGTTTTGTACATTTAAAAGCCATAAACCCGAGCAGCTGTGTGCACAAACCCCTCTGTCTGCTGCCCGGGGTACAGTTGCGTCTGTTCCACTGGATGCTGACACTGTGGCTTGACGACAGGCATAACAGAAAAAGCGTTATTGCCCCCTGGATAGGTCATTTGGTGGCGTTGGCCAAAAGCTAAACTGAAAGAGAGGTTTTAAAGACGGGAACAGGTGCGAGTCACCGCGGGGGCTGGATGAGGCACAAACGCCGAGGCCCAATCGTCATTCGCAAACATTCTCCCGCTTCCTCGTAATTAGGCCACGGCTTCAATAGAAGCTAACTCAGGCCATATGGGCTAATGTAGCCGAGATGAAGACCCCCCACACAGGTAGCAGTCTGTCAGCACCGCGGACAGCTCCCGTTCAGCCAGATAACTCACCGCCGCGCCAGGCAGGAGAGCCAAAGAGAAAAACGCTACGCTGCTTAAAGGTTTGATTGAGCTTGAAGGTCAGGCCCATCGTATGTTGCCGAGGAAAATGTGTCCCCGAATTCCGTAATTAAACAAACAAATAAACAAATAAGGCTAGTTCTTCACCTCGAGCCCTGAACTTTGGAGGCGGAAATGCTTGTTTGAAGTCGGGTTGAATTGCTTGTGTGAGTTTTTTAGGACACAACGTGGCTAACGGTCATTCTTTTGTTCTGTCTGATGACTGAAAACGTGAATATTGTTGGAGCGACTCAATTTGTGTATAAAGACATGCTCAAACCCCTTTTTCAACACTTTGAGTGACATGATTTCCAAGTAAATAGAAGAAACATTTTGGGTTCCCCAAATGACCTTTAAGGGAACAAGTTTTTTTTTTTTTTTTAATTAATACTCTTTTTTTCTGATATTGTAATTTTTATTTTTTTTTTCACTATGAAGAACCTTTTGTACAGTGGAAAGAGTCCATGGATGGTAAAAGTTCTTTATGGCGCTATCTATGTCAGTAAAGCACCTTTATGTTTTTATTTTTCTTTTTTTCCTTTAATGAGACAGGATAGTGGAGAGCTAGAGGAAAGTGTTGGGGGAAGAGAGGGGAGCGGAAGCGGCAAAGTACTTTGAGATGAATCAAACTCAATTGAGAGGGGAAACAATTTAAGATTTTCTCTTGCATTCATGTTGGAATTTTAGCAGCATGGATGCAGCATCATGCAAAAGCAAATGTTATTAATGGCATTGTAGAAAACATTTAATTAGCTTTTTTTCATTTATAAATTATTGCAGTTGTTTAATAACAATAAGTAAATATGAAATAATTGTCACTCTTTTACACACTGGTTAGAATTTATTCAAGGTGACCGTCGCATTGTAATTACGTACTGCATGCTACTACAGGGTTAAATTTAGTGTTTGTTTTGGCTTAGTTGCATGTAATTATGCATAATGCTGAAAAATATTTGATGTACTGTTGAAACTATTATTGCAGATATATTTAAAAAACTAGCAAAAATCTGCAAGTAACAAAGTCTAATGGATTTTGTTTGCGGTAGAAAGCCTAATATAGTAAACATACTCTTAATTTAAATAAACTTAAAATAAAGCTTTGCAAATGTGTTCACACAATATGAGCATCTTACAAGTCTGGCATGCAAATTCACTTTTATTTACATGTACATTCTTGTACATAAAGATTTAAAACCATGCATCGGGGTGCAATTTATTATACAAGCACAACTAAAATCACGTTATCTGTGATTACCAAAGCACTGACTAATAGTAGAAATAATCGACTAGTTGACAGTACACTGTGAAATAAGGGTTGCTTGGGTTTCACCAAATAAAGTGAGACTTTTAAGACCTTTTTCATCTAAAAATGCTCATCAAAATGATATTGACGAGTGCTGAAAGCCAAGCGAGCAGAGCGTAAACAAAAGCAGCCCTATCACGTCTGTCTGCAGCACTGGAAGACATTAGAGCTTATGGGAGCCAACATCTGTTACTGCGAGAATGCACAACAACAGGACCAAATGATGTGTGTGGGACTGCGCTAATGTGTGACTACAGGTCCAAGCAAGCTGCCTGACAGAACGTTAGCTGAGAAATATGTTGTGTTTGTTTCACAGTTTGTGGAGATCATGTCAATAAATGCTTCAGAGTAAAAAAAAAAAAAAAAAAAAAAAGATTGCTCTGCAGAAATGCGCTAATTGATTCAGTGTGAAACAGTTAGTGTGTGTTGATAATTACGGATGCGAGAAAACACACAGCTTTGGAATATTTATTAGGAGTCTCGGCTGCAATTTCAGAGCCGTGGAAGAGTTTAATGAATCTATCATGAGGCAGTATCCAGCCGTCGGAAATTAGCTAACGAGGCCTGCCGTGCCGAAGAGCTTCATTTCGAGTGAACGGCGTGCCGTTCATATTTCATTCCCTCACAGACTGCCTAATAAAAACATAACAAGCACCAGCCAGCAAATACCAGATGAATGATGATTGTTTTACAGTTCCCAGTTTCAAAAAAGACTGGAGTTGTATAATGAGAGAGCGTTTTACAGTAGTCTCACGCTCCTCTCTCAGTAAAATCTGCTTAAATTGATCTAAAAATAAACTGCACTGCTATGGAAATGCACTTTTAGTTATTTAGTGATGAGAACAAATATGCAAAGCAATAAGCTATGTTAAGGTGTTGCATGAAGTTTAATGCTTAAGTGAGAGTGATTGCACTGCATGACGCTCCTGTTATGAATTATGATTCTTCATTTTTCATCCAGGCAAGTTTTACAGCTCCGCCTTCTGTCATTAGCAAAGGAAATGGGCATCCCCACTGTCAGGACTCCATAAATAATGAATAAACATATTGTTCGCAATATGTCGCTTATCAACTGAATAAAATAAAAATAAAAATGTAAAACTGCTGCAACATATCATTGCAGATGCAAAATTAATTAAAATTAATGCAGATCTGGAACCACCTGTCACTCAAGTTTAGGTCGCAATATTTACTGTGACAAAATGTAAAGTTTATTTTTGTCGGCTGTCAATCAGTCAACATTTGGAACCTGATGTTTTCCAACATTATAGTTATGTTATAGCTCTGTGTTACAAATTTCCATATTTCATCTAATCCTTAATGAGTGTTATTTTAGTGTATGCGACACTATTGTAATTTTTAATTAGTCTTTATTTTGATATTTTTTAGTATATTTCAGTAGAAAATTTAGTAAATTTGTTTTGTGTCTTTGGAAAATTGTATTCTTTTTTTGTGTGCGTGTGCTTAATATTTTTTTTTTTTAATTTGAAATCTAATGTAGTTTATTTTTTATTTATTTATTTTTATTTATTTTTTTTTTTGGTACAATTAAATGAAAATGTGAAATGTTGCCTTGGAAACCAAAATAAAATTAAGCATTTATTAACCTTTGTTTATATTACTAAGAAGATGTGAAGATTAACCTTAGCTAAGATTAATAAATGCTTTTGAATTATTATACCATTCATGTTAACTAATGTATTTGTTTAACAATTGAAACCTTACGGTAATATATATAAGAACATTTTTTTTATTTATTTGTTTATTTTTCAGTTTTATTACAGCAATCCTGATCTTAATATGGCAAGTACCTACTTGTCTGCTTTTAAACATATCATCATTAATATTTAGTTAGATCATATGTTAGAATGATCATATTTAGAATGTATCCTCCTGCTTTTCAGGTCATTTCTATATCATATTCAGAACTTTGAATCCATAACAATCTAAACTCTTCCTCTTTTTTGCCTTTTCTTCTTGGTCTTGGTCTATATTTCTCTCAGTCTTGCTGTTTTCACCCCTCAGTGGGGCGGAAAGCCAAGGCCTCCAGTTGCCCTCCAAACATTTTTATTCCAATAACAAGAAATGCCACTTCGGTCAAAAAACATTCATGTTTCTGCAGAGGTTGACAGTTACATTGGTTTCCACAAAGCAATGCCTCCCTTTCTGTATAATTCATCACTGCTTTGTCACCATGTAGCTGTCGGCATGCACACAGAGAGACACTCAAACGTACACACTCATGCCTCGCGCACACACACACACACACACACACTCACTGAGGCGTGTATCTAACCGGTGTCAGTCATTCACATGTCTTACAGCCAGTGCTGGAGGTGCTTTTGTATCTTTGAGGCCTTGTCTTTCCTCTCAGTTCATCCATTTCTCGTCTTCACAGCTCTCATATTCTGTCTTTCTCGTATCCTTTTTTCTTGCAGATGCCGGAAAAAACGACTGATGCAAAGTGGAGCCTGTCAAGCCAATGAGGACGGAAGATGAAGACAGGGCCGCAAAAATATGGGTAGGCGTTTTAGTGGGTGGTTTTAAATTCCGACGCGTTTCCCTTCGAGGTACAACTAGCCTCGGCGGCGGATTTGAGCACTCATCAGATCGCAGTTTAAGCTTTTTAGAGTTCTGAGGCTCGAGGATGGTATTGTTAAGTGACAGGTATGGAAACTGCTGCTGCTGAGGTGTATCTCTGGGTTTCTTTTAACTTGCACTTCACAGAGAAATCAGCAGAAAGCCCGTCTGTAGTCGCAGATATCAGGATTCATGTGTATCCGACGGTTTTATTTGATTCTCTCACATGCATCGTTGTAACTTTTAAAAAGAATATATGACTCGAGCTTACTTCAACAATTCAGCTACAACAACTCGGTTCTGGCTTTACGTTCGTGGAAGTCGTGCTGGTGCACAATAAAAGATTTTGCCAACCTCTTTTCAGATTCAAGATCTCTTATCAAAGTCTGTCAGTGATGTTCTCAGCATACAGACGGTAAGATTCTTCAGTGGTTTCTTGAGGAATCTTTGATTGAGCGAAGAACAAGATTTTTTGCTTTCGAGTTGCTGTATAGTCTTTGGAGAAGTTCTTGATGTTTCGTTTATAGGTTCTTCAGATCAATCGGTTGGTTTCTGGGTTCTTTTAAGTACAGCGGGAGTCTGTAACCTTTGGCCTGCGGGTTACTGTTGATGTTGTGATTACAATGTATTTGATTTATTTGAGTCTCCCTTGCATCGCGTGAAACTATTATTTACAGTCATAAACTCTTGGGCATCCAGTGGGGTGCACGGTAACATTTGTAATATGTTTGCTCCCAGAACAGTACTTTATATATTGCAATTTCTTTCTTTTTTTTTTGGTTGTCCCCTAAAAAAGATCTATTTACTTTCCCCTCTACAATAATAAGAAAATAAGTATTTGTAATAAGAACCATTAAAATAACATTAATACTTTTATTCCTGCATTTAATGTATATATGTATACGTAAAGACGGGTATAATGTTATAGAATATTTAAACTTAAACATTTTCTATGTGATAATAGTATCGGATAATAATTCCCATGTTGTATTCCACTTTGCACAAAAAAAATATCTATAAATATAAATAATATGGCAGCAAAACTGTTTTTAAATGGTAAGAAATATTTCTTGAGCAGCAAATCAGAATGTTGCAACTATTTCTGAAGGATCATGTGACACAGTTGAGTGGAATAATGATGCTGAAAATTCAGCTAGTGTATAATGTTACTGTTTTTACTATATATACTTTAGCCTCACTGAGCATAAGAGGCATTTCTATATAAAATATATATTATATATATATATATATATATATATAAATAAAAAAAAAAAATCTTACCAACTTTTTTTTTGTCATCTGTGTGTGCTGTATATGAATTTTAAGTTCCCTCATTCATTCTGTTGTTATCTGCTAGATAGCATTTGTTGGTCCAAAGCTTTCTTTTTTTTTTTCCTCCAAAAAGTCACAGTCACAAACGGTATCGGAAATCCAACTAAACAAGTGCCTAACTAAACAATCACTCATCCTCTCTCCCTGTCTCTCCCCACACATATAATCAGTTATCAGGGGTCCGTCTGGAGGAACTGTTGGATTAGGCAGCATTCTGTTGGGTTAAAGAGGAGGTTTGCTCGTCTGATTTAGTCTGAGCAGCTTCCTGCTGTGGTGAAGTCCCTCCACCTCCAGGGCATCACCACTCGAGAGAGAAATACAGTAAACAGACGGTAAAGACACTCACTGAGTCACTGTTTCTCACATCCTTCAAGTAATCCACCTTTGACTTTTCCCGAATTTGATTATATTACCAGCTACTGGAAAGCTGAATGTTGTATTTGTGATCTATTTTTCTTTTTCTTTAGAATTATTATTTGATCTTTAATGGTTTTTGGTCTATTTTCTTTTTCATTATGAGTTACTATATCATAGTTCTGCATCATAGTAATGCATTTCACTTTTTTTTTCTTCAGAATTTGGAATCTGATATTTGATTCCATTATGGATTTTTTTTTTTTTTTTTAATAAATATGACTTTTTATCTTACAGTTCTGACTTTTTCCCCTTAGAATTATGAATTGACATCTTGCATCTCAGTTTCTGAACTGAATCAGAATTCTGTTTGTGTGTGGATAATATATATATATATATATATATATATATATATTTGTTTAGTTTAGTTTTTAGAGTGTACATGAAGTTACTTTTTTTTTTCATTTTTCCAGAACACTGCATTGATGTATTATTGCACCAGATTTGCTGCCATTGGTTCTCAGGTATGCTGTGACTATCTTCATTTCTGAGTAAAGTTCTCCTTTAAGCAAGCACTGAAAACTGTGTGACAACCAAACGCAAGGAAAAAAATGGGGTATACTTAAAAGCTGCGTCTGTGCATCTATAGCATTTACAGTAAACGTTCACATCACATTCATACGCCTTTCTCTTCCACACACAC
>JAUYWG010000046.1:17811118-17815378 GCA_034779775.1 Enteromius afrohamiltoni | reverse complement strand
ACACACACCCTATACATTCCTTTATGATTGTATTGTTACACATAACAATTTACTTTTACAGAAACACAAAAAAGGTGTATAATCAACTTTCATACAGACATTTCCCAATTCATTGCATGGAAATGTCAAGTAACACCGAAATATTAAACAAAAAAGTATTTTCTCGCTAAACTTAAAGTCCAACACTATTGTTTGTTTTATAACTACAAAAAAAAAAAAAATTATGTTTTATTGTAACTGTATTAAAACTGTGTTATAATCCATTGGTAATAATAAAGATTAATTGTTGTTTGCATCCAAAATAAAAGCTTTTGTTTATAAAAGTGTGTACTGTGTATAAGTATTTTTTTAGTGATATGCATGGATATATTTAAACAAAAAAATATATTATTTAGATGTTTTAAATATTTTCTTATATAATATAAAATATACCAATATAAATACACACACACACACACACACGTATTTTCAAAATATATGCTGTATGTGTGTATATTTATATATAAATAATAAATAAACAGTACACACAGAAATATGTAAACAAAAACTTATTTTGGATGTGATTAATCGTGATTAATTGTTTGACAGCACTAATTATTATAATATAAATAAATAAAATGTTTTTCTTTGAGGTTTATTAATTCTCGCATTAGGTGATTATTTCATTTGATTATGGCAATCAGGGTAATATTTATTTGCAGATTAGGGCAATTGCATGGAACTTATTGTAAAACATATACTGAAACTACAAAATACAGCAATGCATAAAAGGAATTGATATGCTACATATTCTATATACTACTGTATAATATATACGGACAGGTTTTTTAACCTGAACAAAATCATTCCCTAAAATGAAATGGAGAGATATAATGGAGAGTGTGCTTGATATTTACTTCAGTTCAAAAAACTAACAAAAATTATATACAAGAGTAAACACTGCAGTAAAAAATGCAGTAAAGTTAGAAGCATTTCTACTTCTGGATTGTTACTCCTCAAAACTGATGGGACACACAGCGGTTGTATGGAAAGAGAATATATGTTTGAACTTCTGGAGCTGCTCTCTGCGTCTGAGAGTTTGAAGTCTGGCTTTAGATTCCTAACAAGCGAGGAACGCCAGGCCAGTCGTGCCTCTTAATTTGGGACTGGATATCCCCAGGCCCCAGTCAACGTGGGCTTCATGAATTGGGAGCAGAGCGATTGAAATGTGGTGGAAGGGAAGCCTGGTCTATCCGCAGAATCTAAAACATCCAAGACTGAGCCAGAAAACTGGGCTACCTACATCCAGTGCATCAGGGATCACGTCCAATTCCAAAGTGCATAAATTCATTTTAATGATGGCTTTGCTGGGAAGTGATTTGATCATGACATGCATATTTTGGAGGTACGGCCACATGGCAGAAAACGGATTAAGGGAAAGTTTTTTGGGCCTAATACTACAAAAGCAGCAAAGCAGATTAGAGGATATAAACATTCTTCATAAAATATAATAAAGATGATTTATTGATTTATGACAGAGGACTTCAGATGATGCCAACCCTGGAACAACACACAGCACTACTTGAACTATTAGAAAGTTCCTTGTCTGTTTGATTATGTCAAATTGATCTGTCCATGTACAAACTACTGCTACATTACTTTGGTGTAAAGCTGCTTTGCAATGATATGTATCATGAAAAGCGCTATACAAATAAATTTGAATTGAATTTAGACAAGTTATTTAAACTCCTGACCCTAAGAATAGTCTGGGGAATAACCTGCTCAAAATAAAATGGTTGAGTTCATGAACTCTCTGTACTACATCGTACTAATATTCTTTGAATGGAGATATTAATTCAGAATTAATAATAATAATAAATTGGAAAACTTCTAAAATCTAAAATTAAAGCAAAGTAACTATAAAATAAAATAGAATTAAATATTATTATAGTGATCTCTTAAATTTAGAACATATTTATAAAGTCTTCAATAAAAAACAAACAATGAAATAAAAAATAAATTATATAATATGTGTCATCCATGGTTTCAGAGGTGACGTCTCAAAAATATAGATTTATTAATGAATAAATAAACACAAACAATACATTAATTGCATCAAATGTTCACTATCCATGTTATTGTTATATCGCTAAACTCTTCCTGTATGGCAGCAATTTTCTTATTTGTTTCTTTAGAAATTTAGTTAATATTTTAATAAAATATAACAGAAAAGTCCATTATCTTCATTGATTTTTCAAAAAACCCAAAGGAACATCTCAGCACTTCCAGAAAGACCAAAGTCCGCAATCAAAACACAATACCTAAACTAAGTACAGATACAAGCCTTGAAAGAGAAATAATGATTTCCTTCATCTGTCCGTCTCGCTCTTTCTCACACACTCAGTTTCTCCTCAGAAGCGTTCTTCTAATTTCTCCTTACCATTGTACACCGAGTTGAAAAAGTTCGGACTTCAAAAGCACGAAGGCAGAGGCCTGTCGCTGTGGAGAGGATTAGCGAGGAAATTGTGAGAAATTGGAGGAGGAGAAACCTAATTGGCAGGTTTTTACCTCCTTGACTTGCTAGCGAGTATCAGACGGACAGTCGGGATGAAAAGAAGCCTTGTAATAAGTAACGCTGATGTTCGGATGGTCTCTCATCTTTGTGATTAAACACAGGCACAGGAGTGTGTGAGAGAGAAGCGCTCATTAACTGACAGGTTTAACGGGGCACACACCTCACACACACTAAAACATGCAAAAGAAGCAGTAATGAGGAGCTCTTGATGAAATACAGCCAGGAACAAATCTTCAACCCGACGTGGGTGACATGCCATTGCCACCCTCAGTTAGCTTCATATGTCATCGACAGCTTGAAGTATAGTGAGTGCTGAATATATGTTGAGTTATCACTGTTACGAGATTTTCATCATACTGTTCATTACTTTTTGATACATCACCAAAAATGTTTGATTTTTGATTTGACTTTCAAATTATGTTCTATTAAAACATAAAAATTATGTTTTATTATTATTATTATTATGATGCCTGCCATGGTATAATAAAATAATAATAATAATATTATAATTCAAAAATGCTAATCATAACCTTCTCCTATACTTTTTCTTACAATTGTTTATATGTCACAATTCATAAATAAATAAATAAAACAGGACTGATAAATAGAAATCACAATAATCTAAAAAAATAAGTTCCAAAAAACCAATTTCATAAAAAAAAAAATAATAATAATAAAAAGTTATGAATGGACTAGTGCTGTCGAATGATTAATTGTGATTAATTGTATCCAAAATATAATTTTTTGTTTACATAATATGTGTATGCAGTTCATTTATTATATACAGTGGGTACAGAAAGTATTCAGACCCCCTTAAATGTTTCACTCTGTTATATTGCAGCCATTTGCTAAAATCATTTAAGTTCCTTTTTTCCCTCATTAATGTACACACAGCACCCCATATTGACAGAATTGTTGACATTTTTACAGATTTATTAAAAAAGAATAAGTGCTCAGGACCTCAGACTAGGCTGAAGGTTTACCTTCTAACAAGGCAATGGCCCTAAGCACAGCTAAAATAACGAAGGAGTGGCTTCACAACAACTCTGTGACTGTTCTTGAATGGCCCAGCCAGAGCCCTGACTTAAACCCAACTGAGCATCTCTGGAGACCTAAAAATGACTGTCCACCAACGTTTACCATCCAACCTGACAGAACTGAAGAGGATCTGCATAGAAGAATGGGAGATTATCCCCAAATCCAGGTGTGAAAAACTTCTGCATCTTTCCCAAAAAGACTCATGGCTGTATTCGATCAGAAGCGTGCTTCTACTAAATACTGGGTCTGAATACTTAGGACCATGTGATATTTCAGTTCTTCTTTTTTAATAAATCTGCAAAAATGTCAACAATTCTGTCAACATTTAGGGGGTCTGAATACTTTCCGTACCTGCTGTATATATAAATACACACACACATTATATATATATATGTATATATTTTAGAAAAATATGTTGTTTATGTATGTATATATGTATGCATGTATATATAATATAATATATATTTCAATTTAATTATATACATGTAAATAGACAAATATTTTCAACACATATATATATATATATATATATATATATATATACACACACACATATACACACACAGCAAACAAAAACTTTTATTTGGAGCATGGACAGCAGAATGGACAGATTTACTGTAAAGATTAAAGGCAAACTGATATTGTCCACTGACAAACTACAGCAAAAG
>JAUYWG010000046.1:17788618-17806118 GCA_034779775.1 Enteromius afrohamiltoni | reverse complement strand
TGTACTTACCCTCAGGCCATCTAAGATGCAGATTAGTTTGATGAAGAGGTTTTTTTTTTTTTTTTTATCAGAACTGATTGTTTAAAAAAAAATGTAGCATTGCATCTCTTGTTTAACAGTTGTGATACTTTTATTATCTATTATGCTACATTTCTCCAAATTTGATGACCTGAGGATTAGGATTTTTCTGTGAGCAACATCTTTAATATTTGTTTAGAGACTTAATCACACACATCTGTATTTTGTATTCATGTGTAAATTGATTATGCTGCAGCGAGACTCTAAATCAAACCTTCATCACAATTCATCGAGAACAACAGCAGTTTGCTTATGTGGACTGTCACAAGGGTGACAGCATGTCAGGATTGATTGACAGCTATAATTACACATATCACTCAAGCCACAACACCTGAAATTAAGCAGACACTCAGTAATAGGCAATCTGCACTGATCCTGTTCTGACAATCCATTTCGCTGCTGTGGCAGTTTTAACCAAAGTGGGGAAAGGGGGTTATTCAATGAAAAAAAAACTTACAATTATCAAACATTCAGGGTGGCTTTAAGGAACAATAACACATCACAAATGAAAAATAAATAAATAAATGAAACTTATGCTAATTGCTTATTTCTTGTAAAAAGTAATGCTTTCATTCAGCATGAACGCATTAAACTGATCATCTATCTGATAATTTATGTTACAAACATTTTATGTTACACACAGTTTGTGTTATTATTATTTGAAGAATATATATATATATCATGGTTTGCAAAAAAATATAAAGCATTGATAATAATCGAAAAGTAGCATCAACTCAGCATATTGCAATGATTTCTGAAGGATCACGTGACACTGAAGACTGGAGTAACGATGCTGAACATTTGGCTTTGATCACAGCCATAAATTACATTTTTAAATATTTAAAAATACATTTAAAATGTATATTAATACTTCAAAATATTACAGTTTTTCTGTATTTTGATCAAATAATTACGAGGTGTTTTTTTTTTTTTTATTATTATTATTCATTTATGTATTTTTGGGGAAGAAATATGTACTGTAGGAAATGTGAGGTTTAAACAAACACTAAAAAGGTACTCAGCGTGTCAGTTTTCCCCCCTTAACAAATCCAATATATTTAAATACGTTAAAAAGGCCCCTAACAGGAACCTCTAACAGATCAGTGTCCGTACTCAAGACAGAATATATAAGACAAATTATTCAAGAAAGCCGGGGGATATTCATACAGACAGAATTAGGGTCGGGGGAAACAGAGAAAGCTGCAGTTCTGGGCTCAAGTTCTCTAAGCTCACTCTACTGCTGGGTATTAACCAATCAAAAATCTTTTTTTCTCTTCCTCTTCGGTCTCTCCTTACCACTTTTGGCCCGAAAAGGCTGCGGGCTTGAAAATAATCGTAATGAACAATTCAAAAAGAACAATAATGAGCCTTTTATATTCTCTGGCTAAAAAGATTGTAATAATCAGGATAATTATGTTATATTTCTCCAGGTCATCCCTCATTAAGATCAGAGGCGCGGGCTGTGAAACAGCTCCGTGTTAATTTGGTGTCCTCTTTGTAAGAACAAAGTCGTCCTGCGGTCAGGTTAGTCAGAGGACAATCAAACCCGGGTGATGATGTGGTGAAACCATCCCTGTAGGCGGACACCATCAGGAGCCATGACAGAGAACCAGAATAAAAAAAAGACACATCGAATGAGAACGGGCCGTGAAATTCAAGTGAAGAGCCCAGCGATCTGTCAGAGAGGCAGCGCTAGAGATAACACAACATAATCTCTCGTGTCTTTATAACCAACAAAGTCACGGCAGACGCTGCCACACAATTAGTAATGACAGAGAAACAGCGGCGGTTATGCAATGCTTTTTATGTAAGATTACATGCTGATGGATGAACCGCTCCAGTTCCAGACAGTGAAACTAATTGCTGTGAAATTTCATAGCCTTCTGATGGTAATGGACTGATTTTTTTGTCCTATTACTATTATTATTATTATTATTATTTCAAATGATTAATTAGTGTTGTTTGCAAAGGCAGGCATTGCATTTATATTTGAACCCAAACCAGGAGGAGACTAGAATATCATAGAGGAGAGGACAGACTCTTTTGCCTTAGGCTAGTAATTTAAGCAACTAAGCCACAGCCACACAATACCCACGTTAGCAGCTACATAGCAACTCCTTGGTAACCTCCTAGTACACCTACTCAGCAACATCCTAGTAATGACATAGCAAGCATTTAGGACACTTAATACCACCTTAACCCACTTAGAAACACCCTAGCAACAACACAGCAACATATTAAACATTCAGAACACTTAATGACCCACATAGCAACACTCAAATCCACTTAGCAACCACAGAGCAATGTGATAAACATTCTGCACACTTAAACAATTGCTTAGAAACACCCTGGCAACTTTCCAGAAAACCCTAACCCAGTAAACAACACCTTAGCAAACAAAGCGTACATTGGAGGAGGTGGTATTTTGATTTGAGGGCGCGAGCGCAGACTAGTGCTGAAGGGAGCAATAACAATGGTGATGAGCAAAAAGACCAATTGTCCAAGGTTTGGGATCATTTCAAATTGAAAAATAAAGAAAACGCGGTAACGATCACCCGAGACTAGGTAAACTCAATGTTGCATTAAATAATCGAGATGGGGGCTGTTAAATAATGTACGGTAATTATGTAAGGGATATAACGGTCAATGCAATACTGTACGACGGATGTACTTATTAAAGGAATTAACTTACTGTCAAAAAAGTTGTGAATCACTTCATATTTTAGCTGGAATACTGAACGTTGAAAAAAATGTTGTAATCATGTCCCCAAGTCTAATGTGCTCAATACAACAGGTGTGGTCATTTTAGTTTGATTGCAATGAATAAGGATTATAAATGCACAGCCGTGAACTTACTGTATGATAATAATATTTTACCTAATATTTTAATAAATTATCTTTTTAAAAAAAACGGTCTTATTTTCTCTTACATATTTAATATTGCTCTTTAATCAAGCGAAAATATGTTTTATCCGAATACTCTAACCCAACCCTACTTTCAATACAGCGTCAGTTTGCAGTAATCAGGGCTGTAGGGATCACCATAAAACTTTTTGTGAATTATTTTTGAAAATATATCTACATTTAAAATGTCCCAAATTCTTTGTTTTGTCTGCTTTGGGAAGGTTCAAGCTTTAATTAGGGAGGTCAGATGCCCTAAACCCCCCATAATTCACACCCTGGTCAAGAGAATGGATGGGAATTTTCTGAAAACATTGCAATTGGAAAGGCGTGACGAAATTCATTGCTGAAGGCAGGGGCGAAAAAGAGAGGCAGAACTGACCAAAACTGACCTCTGTCAAGGCCTGGCAAGACTTCAGCCTTTACCCGGCAGGGCTTCAGATACGGCTGACCCCTGAATTAATCTCTGTTCTGCCTCCATCACACGCTCAGCACAACATCCTACTGATGCAATGAAAGCACTTTCTAATAATAAACTGCCTGCAAAAAGAGAGAGCAAAAAAGCAAAATACTTTGGAGGGCCATGAGTCCAGGCCTCAGATACCAAACCTTTTGACCAGCAAAATACAAACCATCTGGAATAAAAAAAGAAGCCACAAGACAATAATTTACACAGGGAAATAATTTGTTATCGTGTTTGTTCTCCAGATTGAGGATAATATTTCAATTTTGCATTTTGGGAATTTAGTTTCAATCAGATAATTCACAGTCACTTGCACATAATTCTTCATTTATTATTATTTATATACTATTATAGTATCTATTCATATTTTAAATATCTTTATTTTTAGTAGTGCTTTTGTCATTATTTCATAATTCTATAATAAATTGTATAAAGCCTGTATGTATGTATACATGTTTTAGTTTTGGAAATTTTCATTTTCAATTACATTTTTCATTTGTAAGTCGCTTTGGATAAAAGTGTCTAATAAATGACTATTTAAACCTTTGTTATTTTTTCATTACAGGTAACTTTTTTTTTTTATTTTAGCTTGATTTTAACTACTAAAAATAATTTTAGATAACAATAACAACACTGTTTTACAAATTGCATTCAAAATAAATATTAATTTAACATTAGCTGTTCAAAATGTGCAAGTTTTTTGTGTCAGTATGCGAAGCTTGATGCCGAAAAGCTGGTTGCCAGGGCATTTTTATGCAGTTGTTAAGTTATTCTGAATGATATCGGGTTTCTACCTCAAACGAGTCTCTCTAAAGCTTCTATGATATTCTGGTAGCAAGATATGGCTTGACTTCAGTGTAAGTCTTAAGAGATATTTTGGCACACCGGCAGTTATAAACACACAGAAAAGTAATGTCACACCTCAATAAACCAGCCAATTGTGGATATGGTTTATGTCCATATCACTCAAAGTTTGATACATACTTATTGTTCAAATCCCTAACCCCAATTATGAACATTAGTAATTAGCTTCTACACTGTAATTGTGATTTCTAGAGGATTGCTTGGTGGTTCTATGCATGACTTTGTCCCAAAAATCTGTTCATAGACATACTTTACATTCTGTCCAAATCCATACACCCCTGCAGGTCTAAGAGTCATTTGTAATGGTGCTTCCTCTTGGAAGACAAAGAGAATTCAAGCGCTCAGGAACTCAACATAGCCAACGCTTCAGAGCGGTCCAGAGGGACTGAAAGGGAGGTGAGGAGGACGAGAGTTAGCCACGGGCCTGTCCAAATCCCCCCTCCACTCTTTACCCACCCCCCCACACATATGTCCCTTTCTGCCCCCCACCACCGCCTTTATCATGGAACCAAGCAAAGTACCGGCTTGCCAAAATGGGAAGCTGATCAGGAGGTATGCCAGATCCTCTGCCACGTCGCCTCCACTGCTCCAAGACTCCGACTTGCTTAATTATGATTAATTGCTGCCTGGATAATCAGATACAGACTCAAAAGGTTGGAGATGACAGTCCAAGGACACACTCAGAAAGGCAAGGTATGTGTTCATTAGGAAAGAAGTGGGTACCTCCACCGCATAGCCTCACCTTACTATTTTAAGGATTCCAAATAGAATTAATTCTAAGATTATATGAGAAGACTCCCCAGGGAGGACAGAGACTCCAGTGTGTGTATTTCCAGCCCAAACACACTTCCTCTCTCTGTTCAGCTCTTTCTCAGGCTCACACCTCTTGCAGCGCTGTCAGTTTGATGATTGGGGCCGCCTTCGGAATGACTGACGGCAATAACAAGTCTTCATCCTCTGTCGTTACTCATTGAGTAGCACAAAGAAAGAGGACATGTTATGACATTTCTCTCAACTTTGCTTCTCGATTAAAGGCTATTAGTATAGTAAACCGAGAAATTGTGAAGAATCTCTTTCAATACAATAAGTGTTCATAGTCACCACATCAAAAACAAGCCTGTTTGGTAAGGGGTTCTAATAGGTGGGTGCTGCTGACCTACTTCGAATTAAATTAAAAGTAAAATTCACAAATAACATTTAAAAAGGTCAGAAGCTATAGCACACATGAAAAAGAATTACAAAAATGACACTTGTAAATTAAAGCATTTTATATATATATTATACATACACACTGATTTATTCATTAATGTATAATATGTTTTAATTTTTAAACAAATCATAAGCTCCAAAAAATGTAAGAGATCAAAGTTTGTACATCTATTTTGCTTACATCAACAAATGTTAAACCTTGAAATAATGTTAGGGTTAACACTTATTAAACTTTTTTTTTTTTTTTTTTTTTAAATACAAAAAAACTATATAATATAATAACTATATATAAATCGCTACAGTTCATGTTAAAAACTAGCCAAAAATGCTTAGAATTTCTGCACAGGAGAGACTTGGTGTCGTATTTAAATAAAAGGAAATATATCAGTATCGGGCCAAAATGAGTTGAAAAATATCAGCATATCGGTAATATTCCAATATCAAGTATCCCTAATTTGCACAAAGAAATTGTACAATTTTAAGGATAAAGCACAAACAACCATCACTGGGGCATTATTGCTCAAAAACATAAACATTTGTATCAATTCCCAAAAATGTAAAAGATAAATAAGAAATTTTTTAATTGATAGGAACTGTTGGTCTACATGACTCGTGTGTATTGTCCAAAGAAATGTTACAGCTTTGTATGAGAAACAGACCTGAATTTAATTATACTCTGAAATATAATTTAGGTTCACGTTCCTTCATGGTGCATTGATGTCCCGCTAGACACAATTGGTAGCAAACACAGTTATTTATATACCAAGTAAATGACTGTAATGAAATCACAACTGCCCAAGAAGCTTCTTTTTCATTAGGATATTTATAATAAAATCAAGTAAAATAACTCAAGTTCATTTATCTCTAACAAAAACATTACAGTGGAAAGTAGTACTTTGGGATTCCTGAGATTTGTGTGTTCAGGCCTGGAAGTAATTTTGTTTGTTTTATAGGTCATTGGGCTATTTTACAAGCAATATTGCTCTCCCTCCGAGCCATTCAACGCGCAATTGCATTGAAACATCTGCATATCAAATTTACAAAATTGTGTATTCAATTGGATTTAAGTTATTTGTCATTTCCTGTCAAGGTTTTGCTGTTCTACTAAAAGTGCATAATAACTCAGAATTCATGTAATGAATGCCACAAACAAGGTTCTTGCCTGCTGAAGCGTTTAAGGTGCTGGTTAAAAACCTGATGAGTCAAGATTCGGATGTTGTTTGAACACAGCCACACGAGACTGACTAAAAGTAAAGCCTAAATCTTTTCCATATGCAAAATGTAAAACTCCTAAGCAGTGTCATGAGATCAAGACCAAATTTATAAGATTGTAATCCTGTCCGGATCTCAGCCCACTGGACTTCCACTGATGCAGAAATAATACTGGCATTCTGAAACTCAGAGGGGTTAATAATCCAGTCCTCACAATGATCAGGTACATTTAGGGTTGGTCTACATCAGTGTACTCTGAAAGAACTGCAGAAGCTTTCCTTAAAGGGACAGTACAGCCCAAAAATAAAATGTTGCCAATATTTATTCTCAAACCCCTAAAATTTTAGGGTGAGGGTAAATAATGACATCATTAACCCAAGTTCAAAGGAATAGAGAAAACCCCATCAGTTTGCTCAGGATCCCTTGGGAAAGCCCTGGCCATCTCATTCTGCAGTGATGGTGGGACACACATCCATTAATTCTCCATGTACCGCTGTATAATATATGTATTATCATTTCTAGTTGGTTACACTCACAGCCTAATGCTCAAAATCTAGGAAAAAAAAATCCATAATTCACTTGCGTTAATGGGCTATGTGGAGTAAAAGCATTTTTACTCATAAGTGCATGGAGATTACTTTTAAAACATCTACTGAAAATTTTCTCCAACCATATCTGATGAAATATTCAAGGCCTTGACCGCACGTTATTCTATGTCATATTACCAGAAATATTGATCAGCGAAATTATTTAGTGCTCAAACAGTGATCCAAGACTATATTTTTCAGGTACATTAAGCATTGGTTCGAATAAATAATACATCTCTTGATGGACAGTAGTGCATTGGTAGTTTACTGTGGGAACAGACTGTTCAACCACAATTTCCCAAATGCTGAATCCAGACAAACCAGCTGACTGATTTGTGACCAAAACTACATTATTTTGCCTAATTAAAACACTTCATTACTACCTAATATTATAACATATTGCCATGTGACAAGGCTAGGGAGATATTGCACAATAGAATTGTAGTGTATAACATGAAATCCACAATAAAACATACAATATATTGCAATACAGGTTGCATGGTAATGAGCGTTTAGATCACTTCATGTTTACTCAATCATAGATTATTGCTAAAAACAATTGCAACAGGCAAATTATACTAAATATACTACTTAAATAAAAACGAATTATTAGAATAAATATATATTCTTCCAAATAGTAGAGTTCTTGGGAAACCTGGTGCATGAAAATTATTATTATTGTAAAAAATAATATAAGCACTTATAGTATAATATTGCGTCCTCTACAATGCTGGACCTCAGTTTCAATTTGGACCATTTCAACCCAGTGTTTTTTCACCTGGAAACACTTTTAACTGTTACTCAAGACTAAATGTATTTTGCAGACCTCTGCTGGCTTACATATTACATATGAATATAAATACTAAGTGAATTAAATCAAAGAATTCAGACAAAAATGATGAACAGGGCTATTCGTTGGACACCCTGCCAGAGCTTCATGGGATACTCACAGCAATTTTCCCAACGGTTTTAAACGAAAGCCTCCGCTGGTTTATACAGGCTAAAGCGAAACCGCAATAAATACCTTGAAACATTGACGGATGGGCTTATTCATTATTTAGCATGTAGAAGAATGGGGACAGTCAGGCCTGATAAAATGAACTATTTGTACAAACCACAATCAATATGTGGCCCTTCTCCCACAGTGCAATGCCACAACAATTACTCTGAAACAGCCACACACATACGTACACACTCTGTTACTCAAACGAATGAAATCTTTTCTTTGCGTGAGGTCATTTCATACAGTAAGAGTAACTGAAAGCATTTCATTAGCGTAAAAGGAACGTGTCAATTTGATCCAAATGAGAAAAGCAGAGAAATTGTGTTAGATGCTCATGCACAGTAAATCTTGTACATTTGTCTGTGGAGTATTAGCACTCTCTTGGGGAAAGCGTCGCTTCTAAAGTCTCCTTCACCCAGACGGGCTTTGAATCTGTAATCCTTTGTTGACATTTATCATATAGAACCAGAGAGACGGATTTAAAGATTGGAATTATGCACTTTGGGTATCAATCCAGTTAGGAATGCTACAAAACAGCTGCTAACTTCTGGTTATCCATTGTTGCCCAATCAGTCTTTTTCATGCAATTTGTTTTTAAGCTGCCCAATCTGTTGTATTTTGCTGAATACGAAATGCTGTTGATTAACAGAACTGTTTTTGTACTCCCCTATCTGGCACTGATTAAATAATCATGTATTACCCCCTTAAAGTCACAACTCGCACTAACGTGCGTAAAGATTTTGATCGTTCTGCATTTATAAATTTAGCAAAAATCGAATGTCATTTTGTGGCATTTGAGATGACGTCAGGTTTAGTTCTGTCTCACATTTTCTCAACCATAATGCAACATTTGAGCTTGGAAAGATGGCATTTTCAACTTAATATTTGGAAATGCAATAAAAACCCAGTGAGACTTCCAACTTGGAAACTAGGTACTCTGTATGCAAGCCTTTGACTTGGTCACATCTAAAATGATGTTGCTTTTTGGCATATATTTAAGACATTCTGCAAGACATTGAGAAAATTGTCAAATTTAATTAAGTGTTTCAGGTCTACACCACTTCTTTCAATTGAATTCTCAATCAAGCTCTGCCGAAAGCTTTTTAGTCTGATTGGTCCATCAATCCCAAATAATAAACAGATTATTTGGATGCATACATATGCAATAAATCATGACTACTGTTGCCCTGCGGGAGCGTTCCAAACAAATACTTAACACGCCGCTGTTTTGAAACTTTTTTGGGGGGAAAAAAGTTCCAAATAGTTTTCTTATAAGAGAACGGATTTTAACATTGAAAATATTACACATCACCTTAAAAGTTTAATAACTGACTAATATTTCCTGTGTGATCGCGGAATAATTTTTCCAGACATGATTAAGTTGACGTAACATCGTGGAATACTACCGCAAAGCGCTTTATAAGAAAATCTAACAATCAGACGATTCATTCTTTCTGCATCCATTTAATAATCCAACCTGCACAATGTACACTTTTATGCGACCCATTTAAAAAGACAAATTAGTCTCATAGGAAATGACAGAGTGAGTGTTGAGAATGTCTTGATAATGGTCTAGTAATACTCTAGTACTCTGACTTCATATTAAACCCTGGAGCTAATTTCCCCACAGAATGCACAAGAGGGCACTCACATTACTTTTTAATGCATATTCACTGGACTCTTTTAGGTTTCCGCTTATTTATTTCTCAAGTGCTGCCAATGAAAACCATGTTTCCCAGAGCAAACCTGTATATTCACTCAAGCCCCCAAACACACCGCGTAGCTCTCCACTTCTGAGAAACGTCAGTGTGTGTTTAAGGGAGTGAATACCGTGGTTTTAAACTCACCGTATGTGTGTGTAGAGGTTAAATGAACTTTAATGGAAATAGGAAGAGTGTTCCTGCACGTCGGTTCGGCGTGGGCGTTCGAGAGGGAGCGGAGATCCAGCCAGATGCCATTCCCATTAAAGCCATGACTCAAAAGTTGGAAGCCACCTACAGCGCAGCAGAGAAATGAAGGGAAAATGGGATGTTGTCATGCTGGGAGGATTAGGCCACTCTACTTTTGAGATAACTTTCATATGATGGAAAAGGAACTTCATCCAGGTGTAGTTCTGTTTCAATCAAGAGAGTCACATTTTCAGGACATCATGCAAGAATTGGACTCCTAAAGACAGCGTTTGCAACTTCCGTCTTGGAAGTGCAATAAATAAATAGCCAGTGAGACTTTTAACTTGGAAACAAGGCAATCTGATTTCACTACAGGAGCATGATGTCACACAAACATGGTGGCATCTACAAAGTTAATGATAAACATGAACTTTTAAAAATGACTCACCCTCATGTTGTTATAAATCCATAAGAACTGACCCTTCGTTGACAACAAGTGTCTTTACATGATCAAGGTCCAGAAATTCTTAATGTGTGCTCTGAAGATGAATGGAGGGCTTGTGGGTTTAGAACAACATGAGGGTGAGTAACTAATGCCTTTTTTTTTCTCTTTCAATCCCTTTAAGCATAAAAACTGCATCAATGTTTCATCAAAATTTACCTGATTTAACACAAGCAAAATAGGAAACCAGTAATAAAGATGTCACTTTTGAAAACACCTTTTTGAAAAAAGCAACCTTAAATATCAGATCAAATATTTCAGGTACATCAAAGATACAACTCCTTAAGTACAGTAACAAGTGCACAGTTTTATATTTTATATAGGCTGCATAATCCAGTCACTAATTGCATTATTTCCTCTCTCGTCTTGCTTTGAAGTACTGGGAATGTGCTGAAAGCATTCAAATCGATTCATTTGCAGTTTGTATCAGCATGCACGAAGGCAAATTGAACTAGTGCTTGACGTCAAAGTCCACCGTCAGTTCATGTGCATCTATAAATAGGGTTTCGTTAGATGAAAAGACTCAAAAGTCAGTCAGTTAAGGTTTATATATGCAAGGTCTTTTTAAAGTATCTGTAAAAAATAATTAGTATCAAAGTGTAAAAAAAAAGTAAAGCAGAAAGGTAAAACGCGGTCATTTTCACTGTCCTGTCCTTTTAAATACCCTATATTCAAAAGAACATCCACAACAGTTTTATACTGCATCTTAATAAACAAGATGTTAATGTTCAGTAACTTACATTTCTGACTTGATATCGCCCGTTCTTCCATTTTAGCTTCACAAACTAAAATAATTAGACTCAACCTTCAAGGACCACGCTGTAATGTTTACCGGTTCCTGTGCGAATCGGTTTGAACAAATGAATCTTTTGAGTGAATGATTCAATGACTCGCTCAACGTGTTTCGTTCATGGATAGGAATGAATCGGTTGAATGCAGAAAATCCAGTAGTGCACAACACAAAACAATTTAAAATGCAAACATAAGCTCACAACACAACTAAATAATAATTAACAAAACATAAGCTCACAACAGAATGAAATTTAAAAAGCATGTCACGAGTAACGCTGACATTAAAACCATCCCCTCGCGTTATTTCATTTCGCGACGTATTGTCCATTTTGTGGGTCACACCAACAAAGTTTTACTACTAACACGTTTGATTTTATATTATTGTGTTGTGAGCTTATTTTTGCTTTTTTAAATTGCGTTGTGTTGTGCACTACTGGGCCAACGTAGATATCAGATAAGCACAGGCTTTAGGGAACATAGCTACAGTATATGGCAACGTTATTTTATTTATTTTTTTACACTTGTATTTCGATGTACAAATAATCAACAACAGTATCTATTAACACAAATAGATCCCCACTTGGTCTCCATTTAATTCATGTAAATCAACCAATAAAAGTAAAGTAAAACAGCTGTAAAATCTGTTTGTGTTGCAACATTTTTCAGTCTTTTTCAGATTTTATGTACCAATGAAGCAGATTAAAAATAAGATATAAATACATTTACACAAATGAAACCTTTTAATTGCTGTATTGAAAGACAAAATAGATGAAGGTTTTAAATTACGTCATGTGATAAGGACCTTACCTTGACTTCATTATAGCTAAAATGGGCTGCACTGTTTAGAATTATGTGTAATAATGGCTCTCGCAGCAGGATGCAAACTGCAGTGCTTTCTCTCTTTCTGGGCTTAAAGATTCATTATTCCTCCTCCGAGATGAAGAAAGCCAAGGCCTTGAAGAGTTGCTCAGCCCTTTATAAATAACACAGCACTCAGCCTCAGTGTCCCTGCATTTTGTAAAACAACACTTAAACACACATTAACGTCACACACAGACCCGGTTCCATAAACACGTCAGACATATGTTCCACATGCCGGCTTGTTGTAAACAAAAGAATAAACACGCTTGAAACGTGGCGATAGGAAAGAGGCTTAAAAAGAAGCTGTCGGCTGCACCTCATTGTCTGCAAGAGATGAGAAAAAAAGCTGCCCTCCATCGAAGTGTTTTCAGCGTAAAGCATTAACATAATTTTTCCGACTGTGGTTCTCCCAGGACCTGCTGATGAAGGCTCTACCCATAATTCTAATTGCATGGACTGCATTCTTAATTAAAAGCGGTACAAATGGATTTTATGCCATGCCAAATTAAATCTAAATTCATTAGATATAAACCCCTTTTAAAAATTGATGCAAATATTTGAATTTTTCAAAAGTTTGAGCTCACGCTCTCCATTTTAGATGAGCGCGCCATTATACAGGAGGAAAATGAATGTCTTTTTGTAAATGAATTATCTAGTTATTATGAAATATTTAACAAACCTTGGACGTTGTGTCCTTTATTTGGCCTGTCTTTCATATCCCTATGCCTTCAATATATTACTGTCTACACTGACAGATAAAAGAGAATGCCAGGAAACTCATTTGATACTCTAGAAACAATTAAGAGCTTTATATCAATGCAAACATGGATTTCAACCTGATGTCTTCAACCGTCTTACAATAACATCAAATTAGAAAGAGACAGAGCATCCATAAAAATGCATCATTTATTCTATTAAACTAGAGATTAGGCCCATGAGACTGTCTGAAGATAGAGACGGTAAAATAAAAGAAATTACCCACATATAAACTAACATTTCATCTCACTGAACTTCTAAACACCTGTCCTTGACAATTTGAAATTAAAATTGACACTGTTTACTTTCTTCTCTGGTCTTATTTTATTCAGTTTATGAGTACACAATTGTGATGGTAAGTGTATTCCATTAGTTGTTATTTTGACTGCAATTATTTGACCCAAAAGAAAAAAAAAAGTAGTACATACAGCAAAGACCTTTTTGGATTACAAAATTGACACACAAAAAAGTATTGCTAATATGTGGCAAAAGAAAATTCCATCTGTTTTATTAAAAAGATGATATATAGTGCATGCACCTTCATAAAAGTCAGAGTGATTTCAGCTTAAATAATCACAATCGCTTATGTCACAAAAAATCCTTTCAAAAATCAATGGCTTTTGGTTGTTTTGCTGCTGCAGATCGCTGCATGTGTTAATGGCCCTTTACACTCAAGTATAGAGGGATGTGGGATGAAGGCAGTGTTAGCGAGAGAACGAGGGAGGAGGAGTGTGTGGAAAATATGTTTCCACCAGAGGCCAAAGATTTATGGATGCTTCTCTGTGTCTTCTGTACTCTGCAGGGCTGCAGCATCACAGTAATGGATAAAACAGATGTTTGACACACCAGCACCTCAGAAAGCCTTTTTTTTTTTTTTTTAACAGCGGTTACAGCTTGGTGCAGGACTGAGCGGGGCAGCGAGGGGCAGAACGGAAGTGGAGGTCATTGTGAAACATGAGGCCTGGGATAAGAGTCTCTTCAGTCATGTGTGCCACAGCTGGGTCTGAATTCCCACACATACACACACCCCTCATGGAAAAGTCATATTTTATGTCTTTCAATGCTTTTCTTACTCTGACTAGTTAGCACTTTCTCTCCGGCTCTCTGTTTCTCCATCCCTCTCATCTTTCACCATGCCCTTTCACTACTCTTTGGGATAAATGTTTTCTTCATATATTATTCTAGCGTGTTTTGGACAGCAGTTTATAAGTTCCTGTTTAAACGTAAATTCCATTATAATAAAATAACTTTTTAACTAAAATAGATTATATATATATATATATATATATATATATATAAATTAAGGTACATTTAAGATATAAATAAACTTTTAGATTATTTAAAATAACATAAATTAAGATGAAATGTAAAGTTCTGTATTGACATTCTTTATCTCACTATTTATTATTAATAATATGAATCTGTTAATTATTAATATTATTAGTAACACCATTAGTGTCTTCAAATAAACTTTGGTATTAATTTTAAATAAATGTTTAACATATAAACATTTAACATATAGTATTTGTTACAAAAAAAATCAGATATATGAATTTATTTCAATGTTATATTTTATGTAACTTCCAGAATTGTTTTTTTTTTTTATGAAAATTCCCCACTGATATTATTAAGATTAAAATTCCCCATTGCCTTATATTGTTTTTATTTCTTTATTATAAGCAAAGTTATTTTGCAACATCATTATTTGCTTTTAGAAATGTATTTTTACTTAAAATACTTACAAATTAACTTATAATAGCAAGCAATATCAACCAAGGTCATTGCTTTGATTCCCAGAAAATGCAAAGAATGCCAAACTTTAATCTCAAAGTTCCTGCAAAATGCAGTTAAACAGGATTATTTAAAGAATGGATGTTAGGAAGTTATTGAAAACCTGAAAGGATAGAAAGGAAGGATGTGGTCAACCACACAACTCTATCCTGCCCTCACTCCCAATCCATCTTTTTCTCAATCATTCAGGAGCTGAGGATGTGTGGGCGTGTCTGTTTTTCTGTCCTCACCTCAGCTCTTCCTGTTTCATTCATTTCCAGAGGGGTGAGACAGCGCTGGAGGGGGAGGGAGACAGATCTGGGTCTGCGCTCAGCACCTGAGGCGCCCTGGTGTCATGAGAACTCAACGCAGGCCCTGTTCATTTGTGGAACATCTGTAGCACACAGACAAAATTATTAATAACTCTACGTTCTCATCTGCCAGAAAGGGTGATGAAGTGGTGATATAGTCCAGCAGCTAAGAAAGAGAGAGAGAAAAAGAGGGAAGGTAGAGAGGTATTTAGTGCTATAGCTGAGAAAAGACAGATACAGATACAAAGCAAAGTTCTTCTGTGGGAGGTTTATGGTCATGCTGTCTATTACAAGACACAGTTCATGTTATAGTGCAATTTCATGAGAATGCACTGAATGTGATGTTAATGAGGAAGATAAAAATCATGGATTGTTTTCAATATCTCAAAGAGTTTAATTGCTAATCACAGAAAACCCAAATCTACTTAGCAACACCCTAGAAACCACACTGCAAAGTTCTAAATAATCAGAACATTTTGGCTGATACAACATCAACAAGCCAAAATTGTTTAAATAAAGATCACTTTAAAACATAATTTAGTGTGCATTACATATCATTTGAGTCTGTCTACTTGAAAATTTCATGTTAAATCACAGATTTGCAGATTATTTGTAATTGTTTGGGAAATTTGACTTCTGAGTAAAAATAGTTTCAAGGTACATAAACAGCATCAAAAAATCTCTTTCTGAGTGAATATGAAGTCAAATATTTCTTATGCTATGCTGCTTGATTACTACTTTCATTCTGTACTTTTATACACTAAGAACTTCTAGGAAAAACATCTGCTACAGCATTAGCTATGAAAAAACAATCTTTGAGCAACAATAATTAATAATATTAAAAATACAAAATTATACAGTATGCACCTTAATTTACTGTATTTAAGAAGAAAAAAACCCAGATCTAAACGTACTCAAGTTAGACTAAAACAAATAATTAAAAAAAATCCCTCAGTTGTTGTCTCTTGACCCCACATGGTATAAAAACAAGAGGCGGGGTGTAAAAATAGGGTGGCTGTGATTGGCTGTCGTGTTTGAGACCCCTGATGATTGGGAGTTGTTCCCAGGGGGCGGCAGACAGGCGTTTGTGCGATGAGAAGCCCTCGGGGACCGCTTTGCTTTTTTACAAGCAAAACAACTTTGTGCCTGAGTATACCCCACGGGGTTATTGTGTAGGTATTAGGAAACAGACAAACACAGAGAGAAGGATTTGCTGACTTTCTTTTCTACATTAGCTTTGGACGGAGAAGCTAAACTCTCCTTTGGTGGCTTCTGAGAACACTTGCGGCAGAGTGCTTTCCAGATATTAACCATCATCAAAGACAAAGACAGAGTTTATTTTAAATACTTTAAACATAATAAACATAACATTTTGTTAAAAAAGCAAAAACACCTGAAAAATTATACATGTTTATTTAATATTCATTTAAAAATATTACATTTTGATTCTTTTGACTTTAGTCACTAAGAAACGACCTAGAACACCTTAACCCACTTAGCAACACCCTAGTAACTGTACAGCAATGTAACAAAAATTCTTGATACTTTAGTAACTGCATAGCAACACCCTAGCAACCACCCAGAACACCCTACCTCACTTAGCAAGACAGTGATATCATAAACATTCAGAACACTTATATTTTAATAACTGCATAGCAACAACCTAACCCACTTAGCAACACCCTAGTAACTGTACAGCAATGTCACAAAAATTCTGGATACTTTAGTAACTGCATAGCAACACCTTAGCAACCACCCAGAACACCCTACCTCACTTAGCAAGACAGTGATATCCTAAACATTCAGAACACTTATATTTTAATAACTGCATAGCAACACCCTAGTAACCACATAGCAATGTTTTGAACACTCTTGATACTTTAGTAACTGCACAGCAAATCCCTAGCAACCATCCAGAACACTCCAACCCACTTAGCAAGACAGTGATATACTAAACATTCAGAACACTTTAGAGACCACATAGCAACACGCTAGCAACCACCCAGAACAACATAACCCACTTAGCAAACACCCTAGTAACCACACAATAACATCCCAAACATTCATTTATTTAGCAACCACTCAGAACACCCTAGTAACCACACAGCAGTGTTCTATACATTCATAACACATTACCCAATGCATAGAAGCAACCTGGCAACCACCCAAAACAGCATGACCCACTTAGATATAGCCTATCAACAACATAGCAACTAAACATTCAGAACACTTTGGCAACTGCAAAGCAACCAACCAGCAGACCCTAACCAACTTAGCAACACCCCAGCAACATATTAATATA
>JAUYWG010000046.1:17773566-17788518 GCA_034779775.1 Enteromius afrohamiltoni | reverse complement strand
TATATATACATACTCTATATACATTAATATATACAAACACAGAATAGATTAAACCCTATATTATATATTATTCTGTTTGGCAAATAGTAAGCAAGATAGCACGAATAAGCAAAATTACGCTCACTCAGCTAGTTATTATTGCAAAATAACCCCCTTCAAGGTGATTCACTCTTCTAATTCCATAACATACCTTGTTGTACTCATTTTAATTTGCAATACATAATAAAATGTAGTTCACACCGAGACCTAAACACAATATTAGAAGAAGTGAAAACTCCAAAGACCACCACATCAGTTTGGCACGCCGCTAACAAATGCTAGCCGTGCCAGCAGTGTGACTGACAGCAAGAGCCACTGGATGGATTAATTAGCATATAATGCTATTTAAGGCCCAAGCATCTGTGCCTCTGCAAGTTAGCACACATCCAGTGCCACAGCTATCACCACCATCCTCTCGCAGCCACAGAGTTCTGGTCGAGTCCTTCCTGTCAGACAGCTGCTAATCACCCGCTCTCATAATTGAAACAGAGGTGTAAGATTGCGCAGGTGGTTGCGTGTGTTTGCGAGTTAGTGGAATGACTGAACTTGGTGATGCAAAGCTGCTACTGAGGCCATTTTATTCTGAAACATCTGTCTGTTTTGGATCTTTAAAGACAAACTTGCCCAAGGCGTTTCTTTTAAGAAAAAGTAACTCAGCATGTTGGACATCTTTTTTTGATCTAAGAAAGAGAGAACGCTGTGATCTTCCTTTGGATCTGGTGGTTTTTCCCCGGCCATGTCATTTTCCAAAGAGCCATTTATAACCATAACTCCATATATGATACGCACAGATACAGAGTGAGCTCCAAAAAGAATCGAATTGGATATGTTTTTGAATCTTGACATATGCAATGCATCTGAATATTTCATTTAATTTGATGCACTTTTATTGCATGCAACTTTCTATATTTTTTTTATTTTATAAATATATATATATATAATATATTATTATTTTTATTTAAATTATTATGCAAATTTTATTTTATTAAACTTTATTATTTTAATTTACGCAGCTGTTTAAGTTTATTTTGTGTTATTTTATTTTTTATTAAAGTGAAAATTTCACTTTTTATTTGATTTTAATTTATTACTTAAATGCATGCTACTGTACATTTAACACTATTGTTTTATTTTATTTTATTTTATACTATTTTAAACTGACTTTCTATATGAAGGAGTTAAAAACAGAGGCACTTCATTTCACCTCATTTCTGCATATGGCAAATAACTTGACGTGGTTTATGTAAATCATTATGGTTTTAAAGTCACGTTTACATAGCGGACTCTTTAATTTAATAACTTCTTGACCAGCTGCTTGATTCATTGAGGTTTTGTTTAGGAGCATCTGTGGCCATTACTGTTAAGAACATATTACCTTTCATACTGCAAGAGTTTTTCACTCTTCCTGAATGAATAAAGCTGCCTGACCCATATTTGTCAATCTCATTTGCAGGAAAGCACAAGGTAACCTTAATAATAAAGTGCTCGCTGAGAACAATGTGAAGCCTGGAACTCAAACTCTCAGGGTGACACATACTCACAGGGTTGTTGAATTTCTTTCCTAATGACTATGCAGTCTGAGTTATGGCCAAGGTCCCTTCAACTTCCTCGGGAAAGGAAAAAAAAAAACTAAATACACTATTAGACGTCCATCTGGAAATGTAATGCTTTGGACTTCTGTGCAGTTCTTGGTGAATTACCCCTTAAACCATTATGGTTTACCATAATTCTTGCCAAATACAAGACTGCTGCTGTGTTCCTTTTAAACTGATATATTATAGCACTGAAAAATCTTATTTTGCAGCAGCCATTCTGTAGTATTGTGAAATAAAAAGTTATGTCAAGTCAAACGCAAACTGTTACTAGCATAAAAGAGCCCTTTCATTATTTATGGCAGCATGAATGAAAAATGGTTGTTAAAAATGTAAATATTTAGTTTTCTGAATACATACTGTACTAAAGGTCAGGGGTTATTATAAATATTATTCGTATTTGGAAAGAAATTAATACTTTTATTGAGTAATGATGCATTTGGAAGCAACTACACAAAAGTGACAGTTAATTTAAAAAATAAAATCGAGCTCAAACAAGACTATAAATATGGTTTATTTAAATAGCTCATAATGTTTTGCTAATGCACAGATGCTTTTTGATATATAATTAACTAGTTAAATTAAAAAGTGAATAATTAAAAAGTAAAAATAAAAAATGTATATGTATGTGTGTGTATATATATATATATATATATATATATTTAAAACATTGTTAAAATATGTTTACGTAATTTTTTCCCTTCAAAATTAATTTCAAATTTCCAAGATTAAATACAAAAAATAAAAAATAAATAAAAAATCTCCCATTTTCTGTGTGTTCTCGGATGTTTTGACCCTAATGTACATTACAGCAATGAAATCTGATCCAAAATAAAAGTCCAATATTTATGCTCTTGAATTTCCTTCTGTTTTCTTAAGGTGTAAATATGGACGTTCAAGGAACTTAATTGAAAAGAGACATGTTGTTTAGACTTGTAGATCATGTATGTAAACATCATTAGCTTTTTGAACTTGTTCAGTGAAGTAAAACTGCCAGGCTAATTAAAGGCGGTGGAACAGGCTCTGACTCCAACGGCGGCATGTTTTCCTGAGCGCAAGGTAGGGTTCTGAACGCGTGGGGCCGCAACTTATCATTTGCCTGTCAGGGGAGGTAAATTGAACCCTTGGCGGGGCATGGTGATGGGTCAACAGACACAATTCGTCCACCATCAACCACTTTCAAGCTGCAGCCAGCAAGCGAGCGAGGGGAGAGAGCTACTGTCAATCAAACAGTGTGACGATCATTACTGGTTTGCAGTGAAGCAGAAAAACACGGTAATAAACAGGTCAGGCTGACTCCATCGGGCCGCTCGCACAGCTCAACGAGGGCGTAGCCCTGTGGCCTCACCGGGCATCAAATCTCCGTCTTCCTGTTTGACCCCATTACTAGAGCATGATGGGCCTGCCTGTCACCGCGGCGAATGCAACAGTCCGACGCACTGAATCACTCTTCCCGACAGGTAAGCCGAGGCATCATTTATTTCAGCCGCCAGCTACGCTCGACTTCCTATGGTGACGGAGCATCTTTAACGCAGCACAAGTACAGAAACCCTCCATTGTTGCTTTCGCAGACACTCTCACCAGAAGATGACAGGAAACTGCGATCTGGAACGACAGAGCATTGGGGGGAAAAAAAAGTTGCGTCAGGTGCTTATGCTAGTAGTGATTCGATGAAGGTGGGCCTCATTTGCTCTCCAGCGAGGTGTGAATCTGCTGTCTATTCAGAAGACACCTGCATAGACACCTAATGCTCCCTGTCAGACACACTTTGCATGGCATACATGAACAGAATGATTCCAGCCATGATTAAACCACCAAGCCGTACTTTATGGACAGTGCTGTGAGTGGGAAATGTTCGCAGTAGCTGGAATTACTCTTGTATGTTGGAGTTAAGCTAAATTTTTTATTCAGTTTGATTTAACTTATATTTAATATTTTAATGCAAAGAAGTTGAATTAAGTTTATATACATATTTAAAAAGGATTAATAAAATGTGTAGTTAAGTTCTATCATCTATTTTATTTTAAAATGAATGCTGATATTTTGACCTTTTTTATTCATCAAAGAATGCAGGGAAAAAAAAAAAACTTTCTTGACAATCAAATCAGTTTATCAGAATAATTGTTAAAGGATCGTGTGACACCGAAGACTGGAGTAATGATGTTAATGTTAATAATGTGCAGTACAATGCAAAGTGTCTGTGATAACAAGTAAAACTATTTTACATTTTTATTATGTAATTCATTTTTCCCCTCCACTGAAAAGTTAAAATTGGACAAAATGTGTTCTCAAGCATTATCTAACAATCATGCAAACAGCATTGTGTTCTTCAGCAGAAATATTTATCATAAGTATACATTTTTCCATATTCCTTTCCCCCAAAAAATCATTTCCAAACATAATTTTGTAATGGAAACGTGGATACAAAAATAATACATGAATAAATAATTTAAAATAAAATCACAGTCTCCAACAACTGACCCTATTTTAAATTGTAATATTTCACAATTTTATTGTTTTTACTGTATTTTTGACTATATAAATGCAGATTTGGTGAGCATAAGAAACAACTAACACCACACTAACAGTAGTGTGTATGTATATGTGTATATATATATGTGTGTGTGTGCGTGTGCATAAATTTCCCTTTAACATGTAGTATTTTCTCCTGCTTCAAGCTCTCATTAAAGAGAAACTGATTCAGATCAATTACCCACAGCTCCTTCATCTATACAGGCATGGCATTTAATGTATTATGAACACAAACAATGCATGCTGCTGTACACCTCTGTGCTGTGTCTGTTTTTATTTGAATTTGCCTTTGGTCTCAGCTTCGCCTTTGAGGATTAGAGGCGGACGGAAGAAGGGGCAGGTTTGTTGCTGCACTAGTGCATAATAAGAGTCGCGTCTATGGCATCCAACTCTACAAAGGCTCCAGATCTAAATGCTATGCAGTATATATGCATTCCTAGTACAAACACAGGCAGAGACTAGAGCCCAGGCGTTTGATCCTGAACCGCTGTGTTCCCTTTCATCTAGTTCAAACTTTCCAAAACTGTCCCCGTGACTTTCCTCACAGAGAAGGTCTGATTACAACTTGTGATGCTTCTCCAGCCACAGGTGCACAGGAGATCCATCTGCCTCATCCTGATATTCAAGGCCTTTGTTGTTAGGTCATTAAGCTTGCCAAAGGTACTCTCAAAATTTTCCAGTTGTTTCGAGGCACTGTTGGTGCTTTACAGTCTCACACTTAAAGAGAAATAGAAAGTCTCATTATTTACTCACCCTCATGTCAATCCAAAACAATTGCTGTTGTTTTCTGAGAAATGTAAGAGAATCTAAAGCAGTTCAATTAAGTGAAGTAGCCATTTAAATATTCCTGTGCAATACAATGGAAAATACAGTTCGCTAAACATGCTTTTTTGGCTTTAAACAACATTCCTTTCAGATATGCTTAGGAAACAATTCCCTGACCATGCAAAAACAATGACATCCAAACTATCGACTATTTAAAATGGAAAAAGGTTGTTCAAGTACAGAGGAAAGCATGTGAACTTGCCCTTTTGATGTCATGTTAATCAAACCAGACGACAACAGACTTTTTGACAACTAATCAATCAATTCAAGCCTTTTTAAACTCTTACTCAATTATAAATACATACACAAGTTGAATAATTGTGATCTAATCACGGAACCATGAAATACATGTGACCTCTTGTAAAGTGGAGAATTAATCTTTTAGAAAGTCTGTGCAACTACATGGTTATTCATAGTTCATGCCAATTTGTTAATTTAATTCTCTTTTAGATATGATTTCTATTGAAAATGTATTTGTTGAACTGAACAAAGCCTACCAATGGATATTAAAAAAAATGCCTACCAATGGATGGCAAGCGGCTTTTTCATGAGTGAATTCATTAAATCTTTCATGAGACTGAACTGATTTGTTCAAAAACAATCTACAAAAAAAATCAATGACTGTCATTCGTACAACAGAATCAGTTCTCAGAATCCCCCCCAAAATGGTGAAGAACAAGTGAAACAAGTAAATCAATGATCATTCCCAACACTCAATCAATTCTTTCAAAAACATAGTTTCATTCAGAAACATAACAAAAGTTCTGACTTCCTTTATGAGTGTAATTAATAATTAACGATTTGTTCCAAAATACGCATTTAGAAATGAAACAAGCGAATCACTGAACCATTTCAGAAACTTAATTGGTTAATTAAAAAATTTAGGAAGAGTAAAAGTGAGTCGCTGTCTGAAACCACATATGTAGAATACTCTAGTAGAATGCAACCTTACACAGTAGAGAGGGCACAGAGAGCAGACCAAGAAACTTCTGTGCTAGAGAGCACAGGTCCGTCCGTTATTCCAAGTCATACTGCAGATTGTAATAAAGAGAATGTTTCCAAGTCCCTTTGTGAAAGTGCGTTTGGAGATTGCATGATCATTAAAGTGAAAATTGCGGGTCTCAGTACCATCTGCCTCTTGGCCACAGGATCAGAAGTCACTACTATCACAGAGTCACATTTTAAGAATCGCTTTGGATAAGTTTTGTTGAGAATCCGCCAACTGGGTCTGAATGTGGAGGTAAGCACCACATAGCAACTGCCAGTTCTACACATTAATTTAGAGAACCTCACAGAAATTCAACGTCGCAGACTTCAGGAGTAAAGGAGGAGGATAGAGCAAAGACAGCGGTCACCACTCCCTTTGGATTGTTTGAATGGACCAGAAAGCCATTCAGACTCTGCAATGCTCCTGCAACATTTCAGCATGTGATGGGGGTGGTTTTTTGACATCTACCTGGATGACATCATCATCTTTTCTAAAGTCATTGACAGCATGGTTTGAAACTAAAACCCAGTAAGTGCTTCCTTTTGAAACCCCTTCATGCCCTGGTTGGTAAAGGAGGGAAGGAGAAAATTGTTGAACAGGACAACTATCGAGGAGCCTGAGCGGGAGGACTCTGCTAAAGACTTAATTAAGATGAACTCAGAGGAAGTGAGCACATGCTTATGGCCAGCCGCCGAAAAGCAGGAAAGAGTACAAGCATCAGTCCAGGTGTTTGTGACAAGGAAAGTTCCTGGATATACTGTAGCTGGAGAGATATAGAAGAGCAACAAAAGATAGAGCTCCTATCTTCCATGCTGTCCAGTTGAGCAACGCAAAATGGATGCTGATTTAAAAATCTTGCTAGACAATTTATACGACTCAATCTTAAAAAAGCAGTGATGTTCCGTACTATCCTTGATCCCCGAGACGGTTAAGAAATTTGTCACTTAGTTGTTCCAGAACCCATGTGTTACAAAGTGTACGAGAGTCAGCATGATCATTGTGGCCATTTTGGAGAGAGAAGCACATGAGACGGCACTATTACTGGCCAACAATGAGTAACGACGTTCAAAGCTGGGTCCAGGAATGATGTGCCCCCGCGAAGAACGTATTTCCTAAAATAAGCTCAGATGGCATGCACTAACGCTGGAAGTCCTTGCTATGGATTATACAGTCTTAGAGGAATCTGTGGGAGGATATGAGAATGTCCTCGTCTTAACTGACATGTTCACCCGTTTCACTGTAGCAGTGCCAACCAGAAATCAGCCAACTCTGCAGCACAGGAAGCCTAAGACGAAGAAAAAGAGCCTATGATGACAGATCTCATAGCGCACTAATGAGACCTGGTGACCGTGTTCTTTTACCGCATCATTCACATACTGTAAGGGAAGGAAGAAGACACAAGATCACTGGGAAAGTGAAACTCTGGGTCCATGTAAAACTGTACATAGGCATCAACTCAGGCTTTACCTAGACACACCTAGACATGAATCTAAATTATGCACTGATTCAGAAGATCCTGATGTTCTTGCAGTCCTTGTTGTTACATTAGCATTAACTACACTCCTAGAAACACAAGGTAGAAGGGAAATTGGAAATGAATCAGATACAGTTATCAGGGACCATGACAATGACATGTCAGCTGATGATTCAGGAGATCAGTCGGTTCTTGAGTCCATACATTCAGGTGGTTCCAAAGCTGAAAGTGAAAATGAATGTATTCCTGAACATAGTCTCTTAAGACTAATACTTTTCATCTAAATAAATACTTCTGTTTAGTTAATCTGAAAGTGTGTAAGTTCTCTTGAATCCCTTGTACTAATGATTGGAGCTGTCTCACCTATTTTGTTAGATCTGGGGAGGGTGGGTTTTTCTGAGCTTCCTGCACACTCACACACTTTAGACTACCACCGTGAATAAAATAAGTTCTGTAGCTCCACATAGCAACACGATAGGCACCAACATATAACCACCTGTTATACTGAGACCTAAAGCATTGGGTGGGGGACTCGGATCCTGTTTCTCTCTCAGCCTTCCTTAGTTAAGAGTTTAATATTACACACATACATTAAGCGAAAATTACTTTGCAACCTTTTTGAAATATGTTGTATTTGTAGTAATGAATGAGTTGCATTAAACAACATTGATTTCTCCAAAAACAATAATTAATTTAGGAATGAAACAGTGACTTTACAAGCAAATAAATGAATTGCTGCCAAAACCCAATTGATTGAGAAAAAAAACAAAAATGGCTCCCTTTGGATGGGGCTGAGAAATGACCCTAAGAACTCGCCATTTCATAAAGCTCAACCGTTATGCTACCCTTTCCAACAACACTAAATAATTTTAAAGCAGGTGTAATGCGTTTGTAAGTGCAAAAATCCACATGACTTTAAAAGTCACCCCATTCATCGCCATTTAAACATGCTTTCCTGTAGTCCTCGGTTAAGGTCCTCAAAATCCAATCAACGTGTCAGTGAAATGGCTCTTCATCTGCGGAGATTAAGAGCGCCTCTATTACCTCAGTTTTAGCCGTAGACCCGGCACACATTTCTGCACAGCTATTAGTAACACCTGGAGTCTTTCACATTAGTCGAGGATCTGGCATCATAAATTCCGGCCTATTAATGATTATTCTGACTTCCTGGGATAAATGGCTCAATGTTTTTGATAATGAAAATATACACTCTGCTCAGAGAGCCCGTTCCTGCACTCACATTACCTTTGTGATGTACTTCATGGTTGATCATATCAGACGACGTCATAACTTTTACCAAGACGGACTTATTAACTCAGAAATGCATTTCAGAGAGTCTGAGATTCTTCAAGCTTAAAGTCCCTGATTTAATGAAAGGTACTTACTGTCTCTGTACTTTATTTGAAGTGATTCTCTTCCGCTTTTAAATTGGAAAAACGTCAGAAGGTTTCATTGTGGAGCCGAACATGTGAAATACGGCCTCTTCTATGTGTAGTTAATTTTGGGAGCTCATTTACAGTGTCATTTATGATCAAATCTTCATATTGGATCTCATGTTAGAATATGCTACAGCTGTGAACGAGAATCATGGATGAGGATTTATGAGAAACCAGACGTTTTTATAGTTGAGTTAGGCTGACCAGCTAAACCAGAGGTCACCAATTAGCAAACCACCTTCTGGATACAGACCCAAGACATATTCCACAAGGACCATGAATCATTTATCACAAATTAATATTATTTTTCTACACACACAGAAATGGAGCATCTGAAACAGCATATTTGCAGTGCTAAGCAGAAATACAAAGTCTAGTCTGTCACTGATTTTAAATTTAATGACAAAAAAGTAGTTATTAACATAATCCATTAAGTTACACATTTTAGGCAATACTTTTGATTACTTTTTACTAGTGCTGGGCAATGAGTAATCAAGATCAATCGTATACAAAAGAAAAATGTTTTTGTGTACATACAGTAATAACGTGTGTGTACTGTGAATCATTGCCCAGCACTACTTCTTACATAATGTAATAATGTAATAATGTATAACATTAGTTTAAACAGGAAATCTAAATGGTAAAGTACAAAGACAATATATAAAATTTGTTGTTATTATTAACATGAATTGCATTAAACGTTAGATTAAACTGGGATTCATGAAGGAATTGCATGTGTTTCGTGAGTTTAACGAAAAGCTAATAAATGCTGTCATAAAATTGTAAAATAAAAATAAAATCTAAATAACAACACTTATTATAAAGAAATATTTTATTTGTTTACCTGCATGCCTGCAACTATGCTTGAAAAAATAAAAAAATAAAAACTTGAGTAAACTAGAGTTCATGGAGAAAACAATCAATCAATGATCTTACTCCTTTTCTAAACTTCTTAAAGGGAGCAGAAAAAATAGGAAGACGTGTAATTTTGCTAGCTGCATATTTTCTGCCTCAGCCAAGTAATTGGCTTTTAAAATCTAGTACATTAACTGCCAGTAAATGGTTGTGAACTGGCAAAAACAAAAAAACAAACAAAAAAAAAAGCAAATAAACAAACTAATAAACAAAATACATTTATTTAGGTACAAACCCACAAACTTAGGAACTTTTTGTGTTGCATTATGGGCAGAGCCAAACTAAACGTAGTGATTTTATATTACATTGGAACAGAATCTGAAACACCACTGTGAAAAATAACCACACTTTGGTTCTACCTCATGACTGGCAGCGGTGTGCAAGAGGGACTCCAACATTTTCCAGAATTATATGTGGCTCATATCATGAAAATTGATTAGTTCAGGGAAAAATGTGACACCAGTTAATCGAGACCTTAAATAAAAGATATAATTCACAGGGCATGCTGAAAATTGTCACTCTCAGCGCTTTTATGACTGTGCCAGCCTTTATGACTTCAAAGAAAATGTCACTGGCAGCAAATGACGTTCTACTGAATAACGTCGTTACGGAGAGGAAGACATTTAAAACTTGACGGGCTCTACAATGGAGGGAGTACTTCTGCTGAACATACATTTTCTCCAGCCGAAGAGGCTAGACAAAGATACCAAGACATTCGTTTTCTGTCATGTTCACATTTCAAATGAGCTTCTGCAAGGTAATTTCTAACTTCCAGAGCTTATCAGCCAGCTCCTCCTAAATTAAGAAGCATTGGCTCTGGGAATCCAGATGACCGTCTCATTTACAAAGTGTCATGCAGGGATCTGTACCCAGCTTAAACCTACTTAAGATGCCCAAGCTACTGTAGTTATGTTGGTTCATTTAATGGCTGTAGAGGGTTTTTAGGCAAATGTCAACTGAGCAGACTGGAAGATTTACTTAAACTGTCTGGGACTGTCTTACAGTGGCTGCGGTCTTATTTTACTGACCATTCCCAGTTTGTTTCTATGGGTGGTTATAGGTGTGAGATTAGCTCTGTCTCAACTGGTGTCCCTCAGGGTTCGGTCTTAGGCCCTTTACTTTTTAACATTTATTTGTTGCCTTTAGGCAACCTGCTGATTCTGGGTGACTGCTTTGGATGTTCACATTCGATCGAAGAACATTGGAGGTATTTTTGATGCTATCTGTCTTTAATTCTATTAAAATATTTGTACATTATTAATAGAGTTTCCCTTACTTACAGTATAACATTTATTTTAAGTATTTGCATTAGTAGTAAGTATTTTTAAGTACATTTTAGAGGGGGGAAAGACATCTTCAAAATTTGGTGCAACTGAATAATTTGATACAAATGATAAAGTAACTATTACTGTACTACAATTTCACACTATTAACAACATTGGTTCTCACCGTTTGAGAACAGCACTTTAATAATAGAGTAACATTTGAATAAATTCATTATAAGAGGGGGAAACACATTACTAACAATTGCTCACCTCACTTTTGTACTTGCTTTGCAGCTTTCACAATCTAATTTAAAAGAATATTGAAGTAATTTTAACCATTGATCTGAATGTCAAGGCAAACTGTGAATGTGTGATAGCCTTGGTTTAGGGTTTTTTTACAACCAAAAAAAACAAACAAAACATGGAAAAAAAGTAGACACACACAACTTCCTAGAATGCAATTTTGTGTTGTACTGCAATCAAGTAAATTCTACTTCCTGTCATGCCAATTTCATTTAAATACCAACTCAAGAAGTATCATGTTTCAATTGCTCCTCTGATTTATAGAATTCTTAATTCATATTTTATATACTGTAAATTGATGCTGTGTTCTGTTCTATTGTTTCAGGATACAATTAAGTGCAAGATGTTGTACTCTACAACGCTGACAAACAACAGAATAATAAGTGAACCAACTCCTTGATTATCTTCGTATTAGTCCACAATTTGAATCTGAAACTTTTCCTCTTTAAATGCTAATCTTTCCCTCCCAATCTCTGCCTAATCTTCTACATCTAATTACTATGATACAGTTGATAAAATACTACTGCTAGGTTTCCATCAGAAGCTTGTACACAATTAGTGTAGACACAGAAAATAAATCAATATTCCCAATTCAACTGTAAAAAACAATTAAGGAAAGCGGCCTGGCTGCGAAAATAACAGTGAATAATAGTTATTAACCACTTCACAATCCACCACGGAGAGCAGTACCCAGAATGCATCTGGCTCAAGTGCATGACTGCAGCTAATACCAGATGCATGACAGAGGTGACAGATGCCAATAACGCCTTTCAGAAACATGTGTGTGGAATTGAGAGATTTAATGAAAAACAAAGCGAAGTAAGTCTCGGCCGAACCTGAACATGGAAAGTTGGGTGAGGTTGTACGGATGTGGCACATACGAAACAAGCCACGTACACGGTCATGCTTATTCTCTTGCATTTCCTGGAGTCTGGATGAAAACACTCGCCCTCTATTGTTTTACTAAAATCTTTTTGCATTGCTCTACCGGCCATTCACTCATCAACTTACGGGGAGATGAATTACACAATGCGTGACACTTTTGTTTTTCAACAAGTTCAGCGATGACATACCATGTTTTATAAGGTCAGAGGAGAAACCCTGGAATGAGAATAATTAAACACTTCCTTGCTTTCAGCAAATTTGTACCTGCAATAACATGGCACTAAAGTTTAAATGCAAGAAGAAAAACGTACTAAATTTGCCATTAGTTTTGAAAATAGTAACACTTAAACTTTCTAATTCATCAGAAATGATCACTACAATGCCTTACTACAACAACAACACCATTTCCTAATTTTCATTTTATAGAATAATGACTCTCTACCCATAAAATACCCATGTAAGACTATAATACCTAATTTATTAGAATATATATGAAACTTAAAGAAACATTTCTACTTGAAGAAATTATCCTCTTCCTGTCTGGTAGAGATAATCTGTTTTACTTCTTTACACCAGTGAAAGACGAGACTGACTTCAGAGGCAGGAATGTAATAAATGTTCATCCTCCCATATCATAAAATCTTGTCGTCTCTGCTTGTGAACGGTGACGGACACACAAAGAAGAGCAAAGTGAGTCTATTAATAGGAAAACTACCCTCATTAAAGGTTTGGGCTTATTTTAGGAGCAGGATGAAGACCCATAAACCTCTTCATGATAATCACGCTATTTATTTCAATGTTAGCACCTTAATGTAATAAATCTATATATTTGCCTGAACCTCACAAAGCAATTTCATTATTTGAACTGATTTCACACCAAAATAATGAAATGCATGCATAAAAATAGTAGTAGAAGTTTTATATATATATAAATATATATATATATAATGTTTTATAGTTCATTTTAGATGTAAGTAAAAAAAAAATAATAATTCAATATTGAAATAGTTATGTTCTTTTCTTGTTTATCAAAAAAATAAAAAAATAACAATGTTTAGTGTAGTTAGATGTATTTAGAACTTTTTTCTATAAATATTAAATATGAATATACATATACTGTATGCATAATATAATAAAAACAATTTAAATAATTTAGTTAATTTCTTAATTTTGACTTTTGAGGGACAAATATAACCAGTTTATGAGTAATGTAAACAATTCAAAACTCACAGCATCTCTAAATCCAAGTTTTATGAAGTGACTGAGTTGATTGTACCTGTAAGTGAGATTTATTGTGACCCTTAGCTACTGTGGGGTAACCACTGTCTGGGATCTCCTCACTAGCCCTGCAAACACGCTCAATGTTGGTATTACTTTGATGCCAGAACTCCAAATTTTATTGGCCAAAAACCTGCATTACTGGATGGCCACACTGCATGACACGCACCACAGTTTTTGCTCCGAGACTGTATGAATATTTCAGCGTGTCAATTAGCCAACGGATCATTTGGCTTTCCAGAGAAAGTAAACAGATATAACATTGCACACAAACATGGTTTTACAGGCTCCGAAACGCAAACGCAGCCTGTGGAAATACACGCCATTGACACGATCATCAGGCCATGATGTCAATAAAAACTCCTTCGTATAAACATTACTTTTGGACTGTGAGAGAAAGTCGGACAAGGGAATGTTTAGTAATGTGTTTGGATCTGGTGACATTGCTAGCTCTGAAACGAAATGTATATTTAGTCATAAATGGTCAGACAAATATCTTAAATATTTCCAGTCGTGTATGGTTTTAAGTGTGCTTTTTCACAAAACATTAGCAGATTGTTTATGTCTCACCGCTAGGCTAAGCGATTGCTTCAGTTGTGTTCCAGTCTGTTTCTGAGGCTCCAACTTTAGCTAAAGAGTGGCTTGCCAAAGGAATATGTTGAACATGGCTCATGCTGTATATCAATATTTCACTTAAAGGGTTGCTCCATACCAAAATGAAAAAATTGTCATTAATCACTCACACCTATGTTGTTCCAAACCTGTAAAAGCTTAGTTCGTCTTCGGAACACAATTTGTGATATTTTAGATGAAAACCAGGAGGCTTGTGACTGTCCCATTCACTGTCAAGGTCCAGAAAAGTATGAAAGACATCATCGAAATCTGCCTTGGGTGCTTCAATCTGAATGTTATCAAGCCTTGACAGTGTAACTCTTTAATGCTGATTTTAGCAACGTCAGCACAGGTTCAGTACAGGTTTGATGTGACATGCGATAAAATACTTTATGCCCTGTTAATCTGAGTTTTTGTCCTAACTAGCTGTGACTGTGCACGTGAAATTTCTCATTTCTAACAGCAGATACTTTACCTTGAAAATCAACTAAAGCAAAGATGTCCGCTAAAACTCTGAACTCTGAACCAACAACTTTATTCCATAAAATGGATGTTATCAGGCCTTCAGTATATCCATTTAATGATGCTTAAAAGCTTTAATAGTTATGAATTAGATTATTGACATAGACTGTCCAATTCGTTACGAGTCCAGTACCCTTCCAGAGAGAACATGCTTATGATTGGCTGTGATATTTGATTGATTCTGTCGGTTCACATCTGGTGTGTTGTGTCACGTGTAGTTAGGTCACATCATTTTTCACTACAGATGCTTGAGGCTTAGATAGGTGTTTTTCTCATTCTGTCTCCT
>JAUYWG010000046.1:17747148-17771346 GCA_034779775.1 Enteromius afrohamiltoni | reverse complement strand
AACAGAGAGTTGGGAATGGGATCGGGACAGGACAAATCAATCAATAATCAATCAAAAATAAATAAACAAATTTCAAACAAAAAAAAAATTTCAACAAAAAGTCTACATATCACGAATGAATAAATGAATGAATAAGGCCTACAAGGTCTACACAAATATGCAAATAAATAAATAAATACCACACCCATGATTACACATAATAATCAATCAATCAATAAAAAAGAAATTAATAAACAAATCTCAAAGTCACGAATGAATAAATGAATGAATAAGGCCTACAAGGTCTACATATCAGTGAAAATAAATCTATAAAAAACTGATACAATTAATTAAATATCATTATTTATAATAATAAATTGTACATTTTATTCATTCATTTTTGTCCTGGAGATTTCTAACACCTCATTCTAGTGTTGGAACGCATGTTTGCAATTCATATTAGTGCCACAAGTGGCTGAAAAAATTACACACTTCACCTTTAAATTATCAGTTGACACAATGGTCTAATTAGTGAAAATTGATGTCAGTCTTCTATCTTACACACAAGTGGTACTGTTTGCATGATACTAGCATCCGCTAAACCCAGCCTGAGGCCATCATTATGCATGGAAAATCATTCCTTTTGGACAAATTCACACTCATCTGTACGGCTGTAATCACATTTAAACAATTGGACATGCTGAGATCCTTCTTTCAAACAATGTAAAGCTCTTGTTTGGCTTTAACATCAGGCGTATCACCTGCTCTGGAAACACGGGTTGTTTGGTGACCCATCTTAAAGCATTTATAGTTCCATTTGAAAACTGCTTTTACTAATGTGGGTAATTGTAGCTTTAAATGAGACATACTTTTTACTCTTTGACAAGGTGACAGCGTTCGATGATGGCACACAATGGCAGCTAATGACTCCTTTGTTCCAGTAAATTGCGGGAATACTCATTACAGCTATTTTAAATGCGCCCAGTCTTAGAGCTTAAATTGGGCAGTACTTAACCTACTTAAACATAATAAAATGTCCCAGCTGCTGCGGTCCTTGGCAAATATAGGCAAAGATGCACAACTTTGATCTCAGAAGTCAATTAAACACTTACTAAGATTTTAAAACTAGAGCAGGATCATTTTGCATTTGTTTAAAAATGCAGAGCACTTTGATTTAAGGGTGTCATTTCTGCTTTCACACTGTTTTCTGCGGATGTTTATTCTCGTGCACTTACAATGAAAGTCCATCCTTAAAGTATAATACAACTATAATGCAAACCTTAGATGCATTACCATGAACTAAACAAATTGCATAGCAGCCTTGATAAGTTATATCCAATCTCTGCCAGTTTTTTCTTTTAGGCGGCAGAAGTTCATCCATCTAGAAGTGGATTATCTAAACAACTTTATTTAACTGATTTACCCACATGTACAGCTTGAATATTATAGAGCTTATTGAATATTAACAGTCAGGTCAACCTATCCTTTAGACATCACTAAAATAATATTGCTTAGTTATCCAATATTGCAATAATTAAGATTTTTAATAAAGATTTTTTTTTTTTTTTATAAAATCTGAATTATTTGGTAGATATATATATATATATCTTAATTATGGATGTAATCTTAGTTAATGTTAATTATTTGGTAAAAAGCAATGAATAAGCAATATTGGATAACTAAGGAATATTCTTTTAATATCTAATGTTTACCACAATATATGTAAAAAAAAATCTGTGCATTAGGACTAAATAATGTCCTAATGCCTAATACTAATTACTAAATACTGTTTATTACTAATTAGGTATTGGAAAAGGCTTTATGCACACAAAACACACATATATACACTCACACATGATGATATTCACACAATAACCTAATTTTACAAAAGCATAATACTATAGACAAGCAGTTAATGTCAAACGGACATGTAACTGTAATATAACATAACATTACAGAAAGTTGTCAATCAAATGAGTGAGAACCTTTAAACATTAGCAGGGAAGGATGACATCACCGATCTCTCAAAACATCACATTCATGTGCATCACATTTGTGTTGCTGTAGTTTGTAAGTGACTAAGGTGTTCATCTTCTCCTCTCCCCCTTTAAAACACGGCAGATGCCAGGCGAAGTACCAAGATGCCACAGGCATTTGCAAACACACACGCTGCCGGTGAGAGTGGGTAGGTGGGTGAGGATGAGAAGCTCCCGCGGGGCAAGTCTGAGAGAGCGGGAGGGAGGGAGACGGGGATGACAGTGGGAGAGACTGAATATGACTGTGTAATATTCGCCGTGGGCCTCAGAGGCAGAGTCCTTATAACTGCCTGTAAAAGATGCAAATTTGGTGAAATTATCAGCTGTAGAGCCGCAGGCTGTTTTCCAGCGGCCCTCTCCCGGCCCCCCGGCCCCCGCGCTGGAGGAAGTATTAGAGCGAGGAGCAGAAAGAGGCAAAGTTCAGTTAGCTTGGGGCGAGCTCCTAACCAAACTCCACCAATTGGGGACATATGAAGACTCCTTTTACTTGAAAGACCTCTTACGGCCCTCCACTGCTCCAACCAAACACAAGCAAATAGGAAATAGAGATGCAAAGAGCAGAGGAAAGAGCAAGTGCCAAGAAGAAGCAACTGGAAAGCAACCTTCAGGCGGGTTACAGAAATATTCATATGGCTGTAAGTTTGCATGGCTGCTTTACATGCTAGAGCCAAGAGGAAATACAAAGTCATGCTTACATACAGAGCGGAAAGTGTCCTAAACGAGGACGGGGTGTATTTAAAGTTGAGATGAACTCAAATTCACCTTTTTAATGCAAGTCAGGATAACATTAAAATCCATCTTATATGAATATCTTGTAAAATGTGTTGCAAAAAGATTTAATGTTGACTTAAACTCTGGTTGACATTGCATCTCAACTTGCCATATAAAATAATATTAGTGTTACTGTTAAAATTATACAGTATATATTGTAACTGTATATTGTGGGCGTTTCAAAGTTAAGTTGAAATCAAAATACATCTTTTTAATGAATATTTTTGGTGCACAAAACGCTTTTTCTCATTGAATATCATGTTTCACTCAGAAGCATGTCAGATTATGGAAATAAAATGAGTAGCAGAAAGGGTGATTAAAAACTACAGTTGACACGTAGCATTCCTAAACCTAAATAACACGTGAGAGCAATAAAGAAACACAAAGCCAATATGCTTAAAATGCTAACATACAGAGCAGGATGTGTCCTAAACAAGGAAAAGTGTTTTAAAGTCAAGATGAAATTAAAACCTTTATAACGTGTTTTAGTGGTACACAAAAACCTTGTCTTGATCAAATATATATATATATATTTGTTTTTTTTACATTTTTTAAACTATTTTAACATGCAACACAATCAAATTGGTTCCTGATGGATACAATTAAGTTCAGTCAACTTCTTTGTTACTTCATTGAATCACTCAGAAACATGTCATATTTTGGGTTTTTCTCGCAGTCATACAACATAAGAGTTTGCAATCAACAATGTAAAAATTGTTATTATATGACAATTCTGGTAATAGGAAAATTGGAAATTAGGTGCTGGGCATCTGGCCAGAGTAGAACTGGACCCAACTAAGCCTGGTTCTCCCAAGGTTTTTTCCTCCATTCTCTCATGGATTTGATTCCTTGCCACAGTCGCCTCTGGCTTGCTTAGCTGGGGACACCTGATTTCTAGTCATTATCGCCATTTTGATTACAGAGACCGTCTCTGGTCATTATACATTACCATCACTCTGTTCTCCTGTTTGATAATGTTCAGTGCTTTGGTACACTCAAAAGTGACTTGAAAGTGACTATTATTGCCCATCTCTATATTACACAGACAAGAAGGACAAGAATGGATCATTATTTAAGCAAAGATACACGTTACAGATGTATTCGCCAAGCAAAGAGCCACACTTTCTCCTGAAATTATCGACTAGGAAATAAGAGTCTACATCCAGCCCTGTAAACATGAGCTAAACTTTTCCTAAAAGAGAGGGAAAGGAAGTTTGTGATTGGAGATGAAGTCGTGAAGAGCTGCTCTCTGAAGGTGACTGGTGGAAGTGAGGGTGGAATCGCTGCATTGACTGACTGGCATTTACTGCAGCCCAGTCTCGGCAGGTTGAGTCTCGGGGTATCTAAGGGGTATCCAGCGTGGAGTAGTGGGGTGGTCTGCTTCTGAGCTGTCCCTGATGCCTGATTATAATCTCAGTCATACCATCAGAGGAGTGACCACTGATTTTAAGAGAAACGTAGATGGTGTGTCTATATAAAAATAATATTTTGTTTTGAACCCAATCCTACTGAGCCTCCTTGCTGCCTACACAGGCCGCTGCCTTCCAAGGCAGCATTCCTAACTGAAACAAAACCTCATTAGTGACTGATTTGGAACTCTGTACAATGGCAGCATCCCGGCACAACACAATTAGCGCTTCTCATACAAGTCAGTTCATTTCAATTTTTAAATTCCACGTCTGAATGATCATGTTGTTAAGATACAATATGATAAGGATTAAAATAATAAAATGTAATCTGATAATGACTTGGATAATAATATTTAATAATTATTTTTATAACTACTTGTTTTAGTTTGAAAACATTTTTACATTTTTGATAGCTTATGACTGCAAATACATATTTAGTTTTATTATTTAGGCTACTCAAATAATTAATTTAAAACAAATTATTATCATTAGGTTTTTTTTTTATGAAAGTCTAAATATAATAAAAAAATAAATAAAACATGAAAAATATGTATATTTGTAGAATATATTTATACATTATACACACACAGTTTATATATGAATTATATATATATATATATATATATATATATATATATAATCTTAAAAGAATTCATAGCACTATTTATTTTTTAACTTTTTTAACGTGACTATTTAGTTAGTCATGCATAAATATCTCCAAGCATATACATCCCAAAATAAAACTCCCCTATAAAAAGACAAAAGTGCTGTTGATCTGAATACAGAGCGATGTGCTGCAGAGCAAGCTGTTGAATAAAGAAAGGCCACGATACCAAACGCATCTAAGCCACATTTAGCCGGAGGTGGATGGTGTCTGCGGCCACCCTGCGAGTGCGATAGGGACTTAAACGTTTCACCTTTAACTAATTGTGTTTTTTAAGCTCGGGTTCCTGTAATTCTGCAGGACGAGGTGATCCTGGGAGGAAACATATGGTGTGGGACTTCTAAAGCTCTTAGCTGAGGCCCATCACTGAGACGTCTTCTCAAACGGCGAATGTCACGAGCAGGCGGTGCGCGAGCTCTCCACTCACCCATTAAAGTGGAGGAGAGGACAAGAGGAGAGAAATATCCAAGGCTGCGCCATTTTAGCTGTAAAGAAGTTAGCGGTTCAAATAATGCCAGAGTCTCGCTCCCCCCGGTAAGCTGCGTGTGATCTGCTGGGACCGAGTGATCTGAGATTGCTTTTCCCACCAATCTCTTCCAAATGTCAGAGTTTTTTCTTCTTTCTAGAGGAAGAAGGATGAGAGAAGGCATACAGCAATATATGAGAGCACGACACACAGGTGGAGACGAACACCGCTGCCGGGATGGAAACGGCCAGGACCTGAGTGGAAGCACCCTCTGGAGACAGCAAGGGTTGGTCTGTAAAAATCTCAGGGTCCCACACACGCACACTTCCGTGCAATATAACAAAAGCGCCTGAGTCGCATCAGTAATGTAAGAAATTAATGTTCATTTTCAAGCCTGGACAGAATCTACTGATTTGCATCAAGAAAAATCTCTGGAAAGGAACTGAAAACGAACTACTACGCATGTAGTATGCTGCTTCTGCAAAACTGGCATCATCAAATTAATTGCAAAAATAATTCGTTTTCAGACAGATAGTTGTGACCTTAAAGTCAATGGTTGAGATGCTCAAAACAAAAACAAGGCAAAATGGCATAATTCAACATTTAACACAATTAGAAAATGTATTATAAATCAGAAAGACATAAATATCTGGCTTACGCTTTAATCTAATATATATATATATATATATATATATATATATATATATAAATTATAAATCACAATGTTTATCATTAAATGCTTTTGTTTTTACTACATTGCCAAGTTAGAGGCAGCATGACCGTATAAGCATTTAAAAACAAGTTAAACAATGTTTAAATAATAAATGTGTATTTTATATAAAATTCTGTTTACAAGATGAGCACACAGCAAAAGTCCAACAATGGGAAACTCCTTTTATTCATGTAAAGCCTGACTGTTCATTTTGGCAGCACGTCTAAAACATCACAAAAGCATATAGGATGCATCATAATTACAGATATTATCTGTCCAAATTATTTTGCATGCAAATCGTACACTGTATATGAAAAATGTCCCTGTGGCAGAACAAGAAGACTAAAGCATTGATTAAACACCAAATGCTCATGCTTTTCACTTGGTTTCTATAGCATCTCTTTATCAGTATCTGAAAAAGACTAAAAGGCATCTAAATCTGTTTAATGTATTCACATGATAATTATGACTTCTGAGCTTGCGAATAGGAACTTTCCATGAGGGTCTGAAGTAGCTGCATTTGATGCAGAACTGACCGAGGGAGAGAGAAAGCATGTAACTGCGGTTGGAGTAATCTAGTGTGTATACCACAGGGAGGAGCTGTGGTTCTGCCTCCATCAAACACACTGAATTAAGTCTCTCTGAGGGCTGAATGGAGTAAGTCTTGGCTCTGTGCCTCTCTCTGAGAAGTCAGAGTGCTTTTGAAAAGCTTTCTGAAGACTAAAATCTCCTAAGTCGTTCCTGTTAGCACGGACCGGAGAGACTAACGGAAAAATAATAATCCATTAAGTAATATTATTTGCAAAGGGTTACTTTGCATTTTAGAGGAAATTTCAATAATAAATAAAATCCATTATAAGTGGATATGAAAACAATGTTATTTTATCATCCTTTAAAAATCAATGCATCGCAATTCAATCGAGTATGCACTTCGGTGTTGGTTCTGCTCTCGAAATCGTTAGAAAATACTTTAGATCACAAGATCAACAAGTCAAATATTTTTGAATGAGAAGTTAACATCCTGCTTCAATGAAACGTTTCATTCATTTCCAGTGGATTTATTTTTCTTTGCTTTAAACATGTCATCATAATAAACCCTCTCGATCCCTTCCTGTTGTTTTAACCCCTGAAAGTATGCGAGTGTGTTTTGAGATGCATAAAGCAGTCAGACGGCACGCGGAGAGCTCCGCGAAGAACTCTCCGACCACATGTTTCACAATCTCCAGTCCCTCGATGAGAGAACTTCATCAGTAAGATGCCATTCCCAATGAGTATCTGTTCTCCTCCGAGACGTGTCAAAGTCACTATTTCAAGCTCTCAACGCCTGATCCGAACCGCAAGGTGGTTCCTATTTGCGCTCGTGTTCTGTTATTGTGGGCTTTCGGTGGCACATGTGGTTTGAACAAAGCCTGCTGAAATATGGCGAGGAGAGTCGCTCGCTGTTGTGTTGTTTATTTAGCCCAATGTGGAGCATTAAATAACCCAGGAGAAAGTTTTACTGCACAGAGGTTGCTCAGGAGACTTTACAGATATCTGATGTCTCAACTTTATCTCAGATGTTCCTTCTAAAATATCAAGGGAGACTTTTTTGACCAATGAGAAAATTGTTGACATACTGTGCAAGGAGAAAGAACAGTTTTGGTAGCATCTTTAGGCTATAAAATAAGCTTAAGTTCATACTGACAACACTTCAGAAACTCAAAAACTTTCCACACTATCTCCATTTCATTACATTGCCATCTAGTAGAAACAATTGAGATATTATGCAAATCTCATTTGAGGTTTTCTCTATCCTGCAGGAACTTGTATCTCAAACGCATAGTTAAGGGAGTATAAGAATGAGCGCACTAGTTAATTCTCCTTCATAAAATGGGTTTTTATTTTTTATTTCTTTCCAAATCAATTGACCCCGCTCTTTGGGTCAGTCCTTTTCTGTTGAGATGTGTTCGGGGTTGTTGCATTATTTCTCTTGATTAATAGGAGCCCTTGGATGCAGCGCTCTGACCTCACATCAGTAAATGTGCTCCGAACACAAGCCGGTGGTGTCGGTACATCTGTGAGGGTTGTGAAGATGGCATATTTACTGCCTCTGCCAGCGGGGTCAAGCCTCGAGCCTGTTAAACGTAGTGGAGGATGTAAAAAGCAATTATTCGTCAACGTGTGACCTTTAAAGCCGCCATCGCCGGCTCCTATCTGCTCTTCATTATCATAGGTGATGATCTCCAACTTGTTCTGTGAGTTCAGCAGACAACGTACGTCCCACTCAGAAGAGCGGCACCTACAGCAGTGAGCGTTTACTGGGTCATATGGACGTATTTGGTCATTTTAAGCACATGAGCTCTCAAGGACAATGGGTGAGATTGAGGTCAGTGTACATGATTTTTAATCGTTTAATTACTTCTAATTCCAAAACAAAAATGAAGGGTCCAAAACTATGTTGCACCTGATTTATGTTCATTACTTGGGAATGAAAAAAATCAATGAACGGATGTAGCACAGAAAAAAAAAATAAAATTAAATAAGTTTGGAAAAAAAAAGAAGGTGAGTAAATGATGACAGAATTGTATTTTTATTTATTTATTTATGCATAACGTAAGAAGAATTTGGAAACAGAATACTAAATAGAATTGCAAACATGATCTCAAACAGGTTTTCCTAAACTTTTCCCCCTTTTTTCAAACTTAGCATTTATACCTAGTACTTATTTTATGTACATTGCATATGATTTTTGATATTGTTAAAAATGGCCTAATAAACTGGTTGTGATAAAAAGCATTGTAATCGAAAAAATGACAAATCACTTTTGATAAACTTTTAATCACCATGTATGTGTATACTGTGCCAACTCTAACCAATCAGATGCAAGTCACCACTCAAAAACACCACGGAAACCAGTCATAAAATGATGTCATACAACCGTCCGTTGTTGTAATTTCTAAGCTACCAATACCCATCCATCCCGTATAACCCCAGAAACTACACAGGGCTCTAAAAAATTAGGAAGGTTTTTTTTTTTTTATGTGGGTCGGGGGGTTTTTGAGATTAAGAGAGGATAGCAGAGAATGTCAAGTTCTCCAGTCATCCTAATAAAAACACAGCAAATAAGATGTCGTCCTGTTTGTATTCATTATCAGTTCTTACATGCACACACTCTTGCATTAAACATTAGACAGCCTCTGATGTCTGCTTAACAGTTTAATCCCCCCCTTCACCATTCAGCCTGTCATAATAAAACCAGCCAAGCACACAAAGTCAAATATAAGCACAGAGAGGGAGGGCGTGCATGCGTTCTTTCGTTCGCCGCTTCGCTTCGTTCGCGCGAGTCAGAGAGGAAGCGTCGTGATCTTCCCCTCTTCACCTCGCACTCACGCAGGGCCGATCGCACCGTACGCCTCAAGTGTGACACTTCAATTCAATCTTCCCAGCGTGCCGAGGCCGGCCTATCAGCTGGCTGCAGGACGAGCGCGGCGTGTATGCGGCGGGACGATAGCAGGCCCTTCAAAAGACCCCCTCCTCTGGAGCCCCTACAATGGAGCCCACTTCTGTCAACAAAAGCACTGAACGAAGGAACCCACATATCTACTCTATGGAAAAGATTAACTGTAGCAAATCCCTTTAGCCTGCCCTCAACACCCCCTTCCTGATCAAAACACAGCCCTTCTTCCTCTTCTGGTTTTGTTTTTCTATATGAGTAAGTCATTTTCCGGATGCTGATCTGGAAGGTGAGGAGAAGGGTTTAAAAGCGAGCGATGAAACTAACACAATAAGTTAGTTTTTCGACATGAGAGTGATGAGAGCAATGGGAAAGACTTTTATTAATCCCACCCATGTCTCTTCTAGAACCTCAAGAAAATGACTTTTTTCAAACTGCTTAGAATTGCTAATATTCCCAGGATAAGACAGAAGTAAGATGTCTCAATATGAACTCCAGAATTTCTCACCAAAAACACCTACTATGCTATTTATATATTCAAATGTTTCTCGTCCGAAAACAAAAATTAAGACAGTTATGCTATTCCCATATTTTGTTTTTACAGTATTCCATAAAAAGACGTTCCGTAAAAAGATACTCAGACATTCTGTATTTGATTTCTAAGGCATTTAGGAGAAACATCTTAATAGATCAAAATAGATCTCAACATCATCTTCTTCTAAATATCTCCAAAAAATCTTTAAACAAGCTATGATACCCAAATATGTTTAGCTATTGACATACTGTCTATTTTATTTCTCCAAAGGAATTTTAGGAGAAATATCTGAAACTACGGTGATTCTTAAATGTGACATACCTGAAGCCTCCATTATGTTAAAAAAACCCTTCCTGATTAATCCTTTTCTACTGTAGAATCTACAGAAAAAAACACAAATAAGATCTCATCAATATCTCAGATTATTCTCCTAAAGAGCAACGAGATCGAAATGTGATTTTTCACTTGAGAGACACCAGCAAAAGATCTCATCTGTGTCAATTATTTCTCATCAACACTACTTTTCTAAATCTGATGTGGTGAAAGTATGTTTTTTTTATACTCTGGCTCTAATTGTTGTACGACATATCCATTGTAAGGAATTTTAGGGGAATCATCAAAAACAACCGTGATATTTTAAAATAAACAAAGCTGAGACCTCATTAAGTCTCCCAAGCTATAAAAGAGCAATTCCTCTTCCTCTGGGAAGTGAAAGAGTTGGACAATAGGAAAGAAGGGAAAAGCAGTGTAGCTGAATGCTTGAAGAGTGAAGCACTGAAGCTCTCCGAAAACTACTTCACAATGGCAGTGATCCATTGCAAATACAGTTTAATATAGAGAGAGCACATCCAACGGCTCGCGCGCCGCGTGGGTTGAAACCACATGGCCGTTTCTCCATTAATTCCGGAGAGAAAGCGAAAGAGAGAGAGAGAGAGAGAAGAGAGAGCATGGAAATACGAAGTGACTTGCATGTCACCAGTGCGAGGTGGAAAAGCTCTACAAACAGTTCAATACCGCTGCCACTGTCCAAACAGTCCGCTCCACTCATTAATTTTAAAAAGTTGTGTGAATCTGCCTTGAACAGTAAATATTTAACCAGCACTCTGCATCGGCTGGCCCTCGTAAGCTCAACTTTAAACACACACACATGCAGGCGCTCAGACACGCATGCACCGAGAGCGGCTGAAAACTAATTACCAGAGGCAGAGCCACTTGTCGGCCGCCATAAGAAATAGAAGGTCAAGAGAGTCAGTTCGGCTCTGACAAACAGTCACGCTACTGAATGATACAAATTAGCCATAGGGCAACTCTCGCTCTGCCATTACGCGCCAGGAGAGAAGAGAGCGGCGCGATCCATACATCAGCGCGTGATCGTTAAGATGCTCGAAAAAGGGAATGCTATGAATACAAGAGTCGCTGGAATGAGGCGGACTTTCTTACAGGGGACTTAATGATGTGTTTCTCAAGCCCTTTAACCATATACTGTGAATATTCCAGCAGCTCCTTCAAACTTTGTTTCATTATTGACCTCTGGCCCGAGGAGGATCTGGCAAAGCAGATGCGGAGCGATGCTGTAACGCTGCACATGAAATGTTCTGGTGCAAAGTCGAACATTGGCGTGATGGATTTCTGGGTTCGGCTCGACGATTTAGCAGCCGTGCCTCTTGGACTTTAAATGACAGGAAATATTTTACCTCCTCTCGTGACGGCATGAGACGTATCAATCTGACTGGTCGGAGAGGGGAGGGAGGGTCATTTTGGGGAAATGAGAGCTGGTTTGCGGATGGAGCGATTGATAGTTCAGAAAGAGAAAAATGCTACTGGGAGAGCGGGAGTCTCTGGTGATCGCCGCAGACTGATGGATGACCAATGGGGTGTGATTTGCAGGGATGACTTGATAAAGAAGATGAGTGAACATCAGTAAGAGTTTAAAAATGAGCAGTGAAAAAAAAAAGAGAAAGTCAAGTATGAGGCAAAGTCACATTGTAAACTTCACTTCTTGAAGTTGTACTGCTGCAGAAGTGATGTGAAAAGATGAAGGCTTGGTGTGAATTGGAATTTGAAGGAATTGGAAACTACTTTCATTGGCAAAAACAGACAAAATGATTGTATAAATGTAAGCTACTCAATATTAAATTCTCACAAACATTCAGATTTTGCATAAATGCTGTGCTGTTAAAAAATGCTCTTATTAGCGAAAGCAAAGTTTATCAAGGGAACACAATGCATTTGTGAGAGAACACAAATATTTCGCAAGAGAACCTTTCTCGAGGGAATGCAATACTTTTGCAAGACGATGCAAATCTTTTGGAAGAGAATGTAAAGCTTTACAAGGGAATGCAATACTTTTAAGAAAGAACGCAAGTGTTTCGGAAAGGAATTCTACGTTTCTAAAGGGAACACGATACTTTTACAAGAGAACGCAAATGTTTTTCAAGAGAACCTTTCTCAAGGGAACGCAATGTCTTTGGGAAGAGAATGCAAAGCTTTAAAAGAGAATGCAATACTTTTAGGAAAGAACTCAAATGGTTTGGAAATAATGCCAGAATTTCTTGAGGGCAAGCCATACGTTTGCAAGAGAACGCGAATATTTTAGGAGTAAACGCAAAAATTCTCAAGGGAATGCAACACTTTTTAAAAAGAGAACACAAATGTTTCAAAGACAACGCAAACACTTTCGCCAGAGTATGCAGCGTTTCCTAGGGAACGCGACGTTTTCTGCAAGAGAATGCATGGTTTTTCAATGGAACACAATGCTTTCGCAAGTGAATGCAAATGTTTTGCAAGAGAGCACAAGGATTCAGTGAAATGCTATATGTTTTTTGAGACAATAAAACATTTCTTTTACGAAGGAATACAAAAGTATTGAAATATCTATATCTTTTTCTCATCTCTTATTTTTTCCCCAATCACCATGATCTGTGAGGGCTCTGTATAATTCCAATAAGCCTGGGTTGCCATGCCACTCGTAATTCTGTAGTATAGTTACTACCGATAACTGCAGATGTTACTGTAACCCCTTTACTTACAGTTTAAGTAATTTTCAGAGTTAAAACCTGTTATTCTTTTACACTAACATTGTGACTAATGTCAGGTTACCACATGTTGTAGCATGTATATGGCAGAAGCAATGGGAATATTCACTCAGAACTGCAAAAATTCAGAATATGCTGTAAGCAAACATACATAACCTCAACATGTGATTCTGGGGAGTTTCTGGTGTCAGCACGTCTTCACAGTTTGGCTAATGTCTGACCCGGTGCTCACAGTCATGAAGTAATGGCCTGATTGTATAGGCCACCTGGTGTTCATTTAAACTATAGGAAATATCCCACACACACAAATCCACGCATGAATACCAGCGCCGAGCACTCCCACAGCCAGCTGCAGACCACTATTTGATGGAGAAAGCGTGTTTCTGGTTAGCACGGCCGCAGGAGTGAAATCCTGAAAATCCCAAAGTCAGATCCTCACCATTAACTAAATTCAATTTGTCATTTGAGTAATTATCCATGATGGTAAGAGCCCAACGATCATTCCTGATGAAGGGGGAGAACAGAGGATGAAAGACAAAAGGAAAGTGAAGAAAATAAAGGTGGAAAACATCAGAAATTGTTCCTCAGCTGGTTGCTGTGATGTGGTGAGCGGGAGGACAAACACACACACACACATACACACAAATGTAGTGTTTGTGCCAGTATGGACGGCTGTGTGAAGCTGTCCTGGGACTGGTGGGAGAGAGAAAGGCTCGCTAGTTCTTGGCAGAGCGGCTGAACATCTGCATTTGGGCGTCGCAAGGGGAAAACCACGTTCTTCAGAGAACCGGCCTCGCAAGCTCCGGGTAGAATACATTTGGAGGTCAGCGTGTGTGGAACAGGAATTATCAAAGAGAAAAAAAGTCAAATGAAAGGAAAAGAAAGTGTCCAAACATGCAGAACCGACCACGGAGTCACGACCCGAACACAAAGCGAGAGACAAAACGCCTGTAAATGTCAGAGCTGCAAACGCTGAATATTTGCACACTTATCTAACCAGCTCTGAGAATTCACCATAAGCTGTTTACATACATCTTTAATCGGCTCAATATCAACATTTCAAAGAATGCGAAGGCGATCCAAACCCGTGCGGTTTCCTTTTGCTTGGGTTGGATGGTCAAACACGGACATGTGTTGTCTAAATTAGCACTAGTTTCTTAATCATCACTTTTGTCTCGCGCACAGATAATCACATGTGCCTGCTGTCTTCCAGCTTCAGCAGAAACGTTAATTACGAATGATTAAATATCTCCCTCCCGCTTGGAGACGGAGGTATATCTCCGGCACGCTGTCAATCAAACGCAGCATACGCACACCAAAACCTTTCCACCGCATCACAGAGCAGTATGTTCTCCAAAACTTCTTTCTCACATTTCCAAACAGAGCCCGAGCAGAGGAGCTATCTGAATGCATAAACTTCAGGTGTCAACAGCGGAGGGACGAGAATAAAGCAAAAATCAATCAATAAATCAATAAAAATAACTTGTCTTTCTAGGGCACATCATTTCTGGGTCTGGAGAACGCGATTATGCCCATGCCTGGTTTTGCTAATTATGTAAGGGAATACTCGGATCCTTGAGCTGTCTATCAGAGCGCTACCCCAGGTGATCCAGAAATGAATGTTTATCTTGGACCTTCAAAGGAAATGACATCACAAAGGCGTCCAGAAAACAGGAAGGAAAGATGCTGCTGATGAGAAGAAGAGGGAAGAGAGTTAAGCTACATATATAAAAGGAAAGAAGATGAATATTAAGTATATTATTAATATTTATTACAGCTGTCAAACGATTAAAATATAAAAAAAAATAAATTGTTTATATTATATATGTATGTTTATACTGTGTATATTTATTATGTGTATATATAAACACACTTGCATTATATATTTTGTCAAATATTACAAATATACATTTATGTTTATATTCTTATATTTTATGATATATATATGTAAATATTTTTAACATATAAACATACAATTTTTATTCAATAGATACATGCATGAATGTTTGTATTTAAATATACATAATAAATATACACATCATACCCACATGTTATGTGAACAAAAACATTTATTTTGGATGTGTTTAATCGCAATTAATCGTTTGACAGCACTAACAATAATATAATGATTTATTTTATTGGAAAACTTGTTTTATGCTAGAATTCTTTCTTTCTTTAATGTTTGTTTGTTTTCTGCAATTTGTAATAGAACGTTTCAATCAGCTGAATTGGACAATATTTAGTGAGAATGTTATGCTAAATATTGTACAAGTGGGATTTTTTTCATTCGTTTGACTTTTCTTTTGTTTTATTAAGCATTGAACAAATTAAAGACATTTTGTGAATTCCCTATAAAGCAAATTATTTAGTTTGGGGGAAAAAAAGAGAGTTTGAAAATGAAAACAGATAAATAAATAAAACACATGCAAATAGAATATTAACACATGCAAATGATAGAAAAAGGTCATGTAACAGTTCATATTCATATGTCTGCATGCAATATTTAAGTCATATATATAGAGAGAGATTTTACAAGCTATATATTAATAATTTTCATGTGAGTGTAGATCCAAAAGACAAAAGAAAGCAAGCAAGCTGTACACAGGCACAAATGCCCCATCAGGCATGGTTGTAAGGTACAGGTGATGATTTGTGTGGTTATAAGCACTAAGAGCCGCAGGACTGTATTTCCAGTCACTAGACTGTGGTTTACTCTTCTGTGAGATCCGCTCAGATAATACAGACCAATAATTTCACTCCATACAATCATGTGTCTGTCACTCAAAGCATTTTAAGAGAGTTTTATTAGCACCTCATATGTGGCTAATTTATGATCCACTATAGCAAAGACTGACACGGACTAAAAAATGAAATAATGTTTTATTATTTTGAGTCAAATATCACCTTGCCTTATTCTCAAAGTTTCGAGGGAGGAAATATATCTGTTCACAATGAGCTTGAGGCGGTCGTTTATGCACCAGACACAAGCAGATATGTATTTGTACAAGTATACAGGAAGAAATGGCTTTAGGGCTGCATGATATTTCTGTTATATACATTATCTCAATAAAGAACAAAGAACTATAAAACGTACTAATCATACCTGGAAGATTTTAACTTTCTTTTAATAGAGAGTCACTTAAAAGCATATTTAGCCAGCAAGAGTTACATGTTTCAATTGTCTGGTGATGGTATCAGAATATATTAAATGCATTATATAAAGCATGAATGAAGCAAATATTATTAATACTATTACTTTTTGTCTCCTATTATTATTACTATACACATATATACAGTAAATACACAAACATAAAAAAATAAATGAATAAATAAATAAAGAATAATTATAAATGTATTATTACATTTTTTTGGAGTAAATAAAATAATCAATGAATTACTACTTCTATATTATTATAATAAATACTTTTTAATTTAATTATTTAAAATTATATTTTACATTTGGTCTCCTATTATCATTTCTATTGTTATTTGTATCATAATTATGATTATTGTTATATTATATACACACACATATGTACATACACAAACCCAAAATAAATGAAATAAAAATATAGTATAATGGTATACTAAAACTGTATATATTTTTTGGTGTAAAAATAATTAATATTTAACAATATTGTGATTATATTTTTATATTATAATAAATATAATATATACTATATTATTACAATATATTATAATAAATACACACACACACACACATATATATATATATATACCTAAAATGACTGTATATTACACTTTACAAGAGTAAATGATGTACTGTAAGGTACTGTAAGGTGATACCATGGTAAAGACCTATGGAGTTACCCTGGTTTCCCATGGTATATTTTTAAGGGTTATTATAAGTTTCTCTCTCTCTCTCTCTGTCTCTCTCTCTTTTCATATTTAATGCATCCCCCGTTTCTCTCGCCATCTGCCCTCCCCCCTCTAACATTCTGGAATTTTCATGAGACAGGACAAAAATGGGCATTTCCCTTATTACCATCTCACAGTGGAAATCAAATATGCAAGGGAAGTAGTGTATACACTAATTAGTGCGGAATTCATAATTACTGTGCTCATTGATGGAGATACATTTGAATACGTTCAGGCCCTCGGGGACCCGCGCAGGCTGTCCAGAATAGGCAGAGAGAGAACAGGAAAAAAACTGCCCTCAGCCCCTTTTTCTTCTCGAAATTAGGGATCTATGGCATGCCGTAGCGCAGCGCGACGAAAGATCCAAAGTACCCACAATTTCTTTAAATATAATTAATCAAGTAGAGTGTGTAACCTAATGAATGTATTTGATAACAGGGCCTATTCAAATATGAGCTTTATCTGGCTGCTGTTGGGTTTGCTAAACGCGTCTGCAACGGCAGGAAACGCGCGCCGTGATGCTTCCTGTTGCCGTCTCCTGCATGTCAGCCGTGTACACGCTCGTCAACGAGAGGAGGGGAGACATGTGACAGCAAAGACGCTCACTTTAATTGCTGTAGATTAATAACAATTAGAGATGCTGGGTAGAGCAGAGAACTCGAGATGAGAAACATCACAGCCATAGGATGACACACACACACACACACACGTGTCCAGCTTTCATGAACTCTTATTATCTTAATGACATTCAAGATCTTCAGATCAATTAGGGACATGAATAAGACAATAATACAAAAAAGTAGTATGGTGTTACCATGATGCATTATATTAGGCACTGGTTCTTACAGGTACTGTACATATAATGTTGACTGATTCATCATCAAGTGCCATGTGCCATGTTATATCCATTATATGCATGTGGTATAACACATACCAGAGTGTTCTTTTTTTTGTTTAGATGTAAAAATTTTACCAGGCTTAAAAAAAAGGAAAAAAAAAAATCAAATAATAAAGGTTAAACTTATTCATTTAATATGTATAATAACATATACAAAATTTAACTTACTTTGAATAATTGTACAATATTTCAATCAGAATAATATATATAAATCATATGATAATAATATATATATATATATATTATCATATAGTGATATTTTTTACAGTTAATTTCAGATTGTTGCCATTTCTAAATCTTATTTTACCTTGATGTAAAAAAAAATAAATAAATAAATAATAATAATCATCAAATAAAAAGTTTATAACGAACATACACCTACAACAGACCAATTTGTTACAAATGTAAATAATATGAATACAAAAAAATAATTTAAAATATGAACAGTACCTATAATTGCATTTCAGATAAAGTTGTATCATCATAAGTACATTATAGATTAAAATTCAAATTTTTATAATAATTATTGTACAATGGTATAGTTAACATTATTCAATAATAAATAAATAAATACAATTAATCTATTTCTTTGAATTTATTTATGTTTGTCAAACTTTTAACAAACACCTACTATGACATTATTTTAATGTCCTAAATATAATAAAAGTTTAATATACAAATAAAAAAAACAGGATGAATCTATGTGCTGGTGTACAGACAGTTTTTTTTGTCCCCAGTATGAAGTGCTGTACTGTGTTAAAGTCCAGTTGGGGGTAAACTGCCCTGGCAGCCGCTGCTGGTCCAGCGCCCAGAATCTGAAAGGATGATGCCCATCGCCAAGCAGTGCCCAGCGGGTAACTGGAGACATGAGCCTGGAACTCTGGACAGACTGCAGCTCGGAGGAACATGCACTTATAAAACATACATTTGAGCACAGTTTTTGACTCAATTGATCCACTTTATAATCTGTGCACTATCGGTAGTCAGAGAAAGTTGCAAAGGATTTAAATATAGCTAAATATAGAGAGTTGTGAGCTGTGCTGAAAAAGCCCTTTAAAGCAGTTATTGTTTCATACGGTTCAGCTGTCTCTCCCAGCACCTGTCTCCAGAGTGATAAGTCTGTCTGACATGATAGTATGTGTTTCATCTCCCCGCTGATGGTGTGACTGGAGCTCCTCATGAACTCCACCTCTGCGCTAATGACGCGGCTGGGAAGTTTTCTGTAATGAGGCCCCACGCAGGAGCTCTTGCAGTTTGGATTGCACATGCAGCCATATGTGGGGCCATTGTTGCATGCATTAACATACGGCAGGTCAAGTTAACATATGCAGACTAAGAAATGACTAATGACTTATCACATGCATATTATTTTTGGACTTTCCTAAGAGCGCGCAACCTTTCAGAGGAGCAAGTGAGAACGCGAGAAGAAATGAAATTTGTTGCCTCATCAACTGTCATTCCCATGAAGAAAGACAGGAGGATGTAAAAATGTGAAATGACAGGTTTAGAAAAGAGAAGAACAAATAGAAACGGTCTCAAGGATCTATCTGTATCTATCTCTCAAAGAGACTAATAAACCTGCGAACTTAAAAGTTGGTCATATAAACATTCATACATTTTACATTCACATTTGAATTGTGATCAAATTTATTTTAGGAACTGAACTGTAAATTAATATGCATTCTCAGCAGTTGCAGCATAATGTTGTTACGCTAATAATAATACATTTATATAAATTTTACAATTATACAATTATGTACTTATTATGTAATTATTATATATATATATATATATATATATATATATATATATATATAATTATTGCAAATAATTGGCAAGTGATACATTGAATTAAACAGTTTGAAGTAAAAAATAAATAAATAATAATAATATTTTCTTGTATAATAAAGTTGTGACTGGACTGAATCCAGGTTAATAATATTGTATATATATATATATATAATTCTCTTGCATAATAACCTTTAGTTTAGTACTCGGCTTCAATATGTGTTTTTATTGTGCGATATGCACTAACATGCACCCTTTAGGGGTAGGTAAAGCACAGAAGTGAGGATGCTGTTAAGGGTACAAGTTTTGTACATTTCTTTCTGAGAGTGTTGGATGTATTCGGTGTATGAGGTTTATTGCTTGTATTGAGTGTATTGGCTGTGAGGAGAAGCTTTCATTTGGCAGGCTGTAAAAATGTCTGTTTGTGTGTGTGTGTGTTGTGTGTGTCAGGGCATGAGTTTTTGTGATGGAGGAAGCAGGTATTAGCTCAGAGACCTCGGTGGTCCCTGCTAGCCATTAGTTTCCCCTACAGCTGCAGTAAGATCCGCACTGTGAATCTGCCACACTGCCTCATTCATCAGCCACCCCATCCGCACCAGCACACACACATTCCAATAACACACACACACACATACAGCTTGCCGCTCGCTAGAACTTCAGAATGTCCACTGCAAAGCGTTCCAACACAGAGGGAGATGAGCAGAAAGGAAAACACTGCGTGATGAAAGCCGTTGTTTATTACTTACGATCGGCACGCTTGTGCTTCTTTCATGCCCTCGACTGAAGCGTCTCCGGTCAACGGTGCAACTTCCTGCCGCCCGCCTGTCTTACAGGAAGTGTTTAAATGTTGGCAGGAGAGTTGTGGAATGGCCTGTGGAAACAGAGAAGACGGGGTCAGACCCGAGAGGTCAGCTGTCGAGACCCGCTGTATCTTTGTCTTTCCGTGGGCCTGATGCTACATTATTTGGCAGAGCACATTTGTACTGTAAATTCAGTCGGCCTGCAGCCGGGCTCACAAAACTGAGTTAAGATCACTGGTTTATTACTCATTTTTTAAGATTAAGGGGTTTTGTGCTTCTGTGTCATATTTGGTTTGTGCTTAAACTGCAGTTTCAGTGAAGAACATTTCACCTTTAAAAGGGTAAAAGAACATGAGAACAACTTACAAAATATTTATATGAAAATATACAAACTTTCACTTTATTCAGTTTTCAGGTTTAAATTTTGATTGCAACACTGTCTGAAAAATTCGGCACATTAACAGTGTTTTGTAAAACAATAAAATAAATGATTGGTTGCAACATTTTCTAGTAATCATAAATAGCCCATATTTGTCTTATGAACTAAGCTGATTGTTTTGTGAATCTGTCACAGTGTAATGCACAGTAGTATAATATTTCACTTTGACAGAGATGACAGAAACAACTTTTTTCTTAATATTTTGGGATAAAAGAGGTCACTGCTGTGAGAAAATACACTGAAACTTTCAGTTGATCGTAAAGCATTATAAAAAGAATTGTTCTCACTGGTTGCAGCATCGTCTGGCAATCAACCTATAATTTTGCTCCTGAACTACTAAGCTGGTTGTGAATCTGTCACAGTTTAATGCAACTTTGCAAAGGTAATATTTCTTGTGCAGCCTGTCCTACTCGCCAAACCATATTTGAGCTTGTAAATTTTAATATCCCTTTGATTGCAACATTTCACTTTTAAAAGGGTCAAATCACATGAAAACTATTTATTTTCTGAATCTTTTGCAACAAAAGAGTTCATTGCAACATTAAAATATACAGAAACATTTAATTTAATACAGAACTATAAAAAGGATTGTCCAACTCTAAATTCTGGTTGGTTGCAACATTTCTTAACAACCGTAAATAGCCAACAATTCAGCTCATAAAATGTAAATGGATTGAATCTGCAACTTTGCAAAGGAGCTCCATGTGCTTCTGTGTCATGTGCAAACATTTAGCATTCATTTAATTGACAAACATTTACATTTTAAAGGGATCAAACTGACTTTTTCGTGAATCTTCTGGAATAAGAGTTCATTGCAAAATAAAAACATACATTCAGTAAAACAAAAGCATTATAAAAAGGTTTGTTTCTACTGTAATTTCTGATTAGTTGTCACATAAAAACTACTTTTCTTAATCTTTTGAGATTGAATAAAATAAGAAATTATGGAAACTTTCATAAACAACAACAAAAAATCGGCAACCATCATAAAGCATTATAGAAAAAACAGATTTACAATATGGCTGATCAACTATATTACCAAGGGCACTGTTTTGATACATTTTTGCATTTGATTGCAATCTCACAAGGGAGTTGTTCTTTTTCTTTACAAGCTTTTTTTAGTAGTGCAAATGATATTAGACCTGAAAACAAAGGGTTCTTACTAATTCCACAAGCAAAGTCAACACAGAATCAAAGTTGACGCCTTCAGTTTCACAATGCATGTTTGAAATCATCAGATAATCCATGCATAATATTCTTAATATACATACTGTAGCATTTAATACAAATTAGTTGGTCCACATATTAAACAACTTGGCTGACGTCACAGAGAGGTGAGGGCAGTAAAAATGTTACCTGTGGAATTTTCACCATCCAATCAATACCCGATAAAATGATGCCCTGCCCCTTATTGAACATGTCTGTGAGAATAATACAGAAAGTAAGAAATATCACATTCCAGCAATATAATTGTGCAGCAAATACAGTTTCATATTGACTTCAAAGACACAGTAAAAGCCTAGTTTAGGTGTCAGACATACAGTAGGGTGGAAAACAGTCGCTAAAAAATTAATTATGACTGCTTTGGTGCAAAAAAAAAAGGGAAAAAAGAACAAAACAAAAAAACCCACTAACATTATAAGTGGACCTCAGGGGAAAAACTAAATATATATTTATGATATGACCCTTCTAATAAACTGCAGTGAGGTTACAATTACGAATAAAGGCATTTTTTTGATTTGTGCCAGGATAATTGCAGCTCTCGCAAATAAAACACAAAGCCCTGACCCTTAATTTTGATCCTGGAATGAGCATTTCTTTGTCACACTTCGCAAACACCCAGATAAATTAAATAACCGAGTGTGCAGTAAAAGGAAAATACATGCATTCAAAGACGGCCTATACCGCCGGAGAAGTCTTATTTAAATTGGATGGGAAATTAGTGAAAAAGGACTGGTCATTTTGGTGGAGAGAGCCGATCTGATGGCTGGGGTAATTATCCCGCTAAAGCGGGTAACTGACATGTATGGTCACATAGGTCAGTTAGTGTAAGACAGATTTTTCCCCTCTCCCAGTGCTTACCGAGACTCATTAAGTCCTTAAGACCAAACAGAGATAAAGAGTATTGTTAACATACAGAAGCCCTGGAAACTTACAGACTGTGGCGGAGAGAGAAAGCACGCCATCCTCACTGATTTGCTTTGTTGTTTTTTTTTCCACTCATCTTGATGAGGCGATGAAATAAATCACAGGGGCTGAAATCCAGAGGTAACATCTTTTATGGACTTCTTCATGTCATCCATCTCCGGGCCAGGAGTGAATTATCAGAGCCACAAAAAAAGATCTATGTTTTCTGAGTTCCAATAATGGCTCAGGACAGAGATATATATTTATTTCCTCATAAGCTAGACAGGGCGACGGTGAGTGATAAGTATCATTATTGTTTGGCGAGATTGTAGTTTATGTCTCATCACCCGAGATGTTGGCACGCGCGTTTTCAAAGGAGGAAACAGATCAATTTCAGCCTGACGTCCAGGAACACATGCAGAATGTAATGAGGACGAGAGAGACGATTACAGACCCCTGCATCTGACTGTAGCCTCACATATACCTCCATAAACTCACATATGGATGCGATTTCTATCTCCATTTCGCATCTAGAAGAAGGCAGTGCAATATATCATGAACAAGTCAATTTTGAAGCATAATCAGCCACTGTATAAAGTATTCAGCATCATACTCAATGTCAACAATCTAAAAAGTTTTCTGTGCGTGTGTGTGTTTTGGCATGATAGGTCATTTTAATGTTCTTAATATATTATTTTAATAGTTTAGCTGGACAATAAAAAACTGATTTTGCCAACAGCACAAACTTTTCCATGTGAATTGTCCTCAACTGTGAAATACTGAAAAATTATATTATTTATATATAGTATAATACACATAGTATATTTCTGTGAATTCAAAACTGACTTGTCGTCAAATTACTTACACTATTATCATATAATTACTTCATTATTTTTCTTTATTTCTAATTCGGCAGTCTCTTAGAGATCCTTCACAAAGAAGACATTTTCAAGGTTATGTACTTGTATGTGGGAGAGTTTTGCCTCCTACTATACCAGTTATGTACATTTGTACTGTTTATGAGGAACTATTTCCAAGTTCATTTATTTAGTTTTGTGGTGGGACTCCTCCACATAAAAACAGATTTTAAGCAATAATAAGCAAAATATAATAAAGTAAAGTAAATATAAAGTTATATAAAGTAAATATAATAATAAAGTGTATTTGAATGCTTCTCATATATGTAAAAAAAAAAAAAAAAAAAAAAAAAAAAAAAAAATTTATATA
>JAUYWG010000046.1:17726920-17738919 GCA_034779775.1 Enteromius afrohamiltoni | reverse complement strand
GACTTATTGCCAGTTAATTTGTATTAAAATAAGTCAGACTATCTGCCATAAGCCTGGCTTATTTGGTAAACTTGTTTACATTCAAAGGTTAAGATAAAACAAAGATAATCAGAAAAAATACTATTTCAGTATGACAGTTCAGTATATTCATCTAAATTTTACTTTTAATTGCATGCATTAATTACAAACATTTGCTTGCAACTTATGAGTTTTATCTGTATGATAAATAAGTGATTACAAGTACAATTATATATTAAAGAAATTGATTAGAAGCATATTTATGCGAAAAATAAGAACAGTGTCCCTTAAGTAATGGGATATTTCTCCTTTTTTTATATATTGTACTGCCTAGTGTTGGTGTTATTTTGATTTCAATAAAGAATACATTTATTGTGGTACTGTGTGGTACTGTAAAATTTGTCAAAACAGGGCTGTGATGTGATGGTTCAGTACCGCTAACCCATTGGTCTCAAACTCAATTCCTGGAGGGCTACAGTTGTACACAGTTTTGCTCCAACCCTAATCAAACACAGGGCCCTGTACCTTGATGGTGGCTGAAGAAACTCAGGGTTACAGGATTAGTTTTAAGTTGACAAAACCAAACCACTCCAGTCTGTGTGCTACAAAAAGACTGAGGGTCGAGTTGCAGATCCAAATGCAAACACAAATTCACAAATGTGCTCAAACAGGTACGGTCAAACACCAGTAAACAGTTCAATCCAGGCAAAGGCAAAAGAGTAATTCCAATAAACGGGCAAGGGTCAGGGAAGACAGCAAACAATCAAAAAACTATAAAACAGTCCAAGGCCAAAAACGCAATGAAACCAGAAAAAGACAAGAACAAGGAACAAGGGTATGGCTTTGCAATAATCAGTGTAAGAAAGAGGGTGAGGGATTTGTTTAAGCTAGACAGAGGGGAACACAACACAGAACCAACCAATGAGCACACGACACAAGCAATACAAGGTACCAATTAAAACGCATTTACAAAGGTGGCACAAGACATGGGTACATGAGGGGCAAGGGACACATGGGAAATCGAGTCCTGGGTGGAGTGCCCTCTAAAAGAGCTGGCAATCGTGACACTTAGCTAAATCTCTGGTTCACCCTAAACAAAGATAAAACCTGACAGTAAAAATCTCTCACAAAATCATGTATTTCCAAGTCCAATGAACCTGACCATAGACCCTGAAAAAATGGGGTTATACACCAAGACCACTTGGCTAGGTCACATAATGAAAGATTATGGATATTTTAAGGGCTTATATAAATCCTACCCATCCTGGAAACCATCTTGAAAATTACACCTTTCTAGTGGTCAAACTTTGGTAAACGTTTAGTATGTCATCATTAAGGACATCTAATACTACAAAAAACAGCTGAGAAGGGTTAGGGTTAGGTGTATGTTTTTCATATATGCAGTCGTCTATTTACAGTACATCTAATAAAAATAACATGGAACCAGTTGGTTCAGAACCAAGCTTCAGCATATTTTGTTTGCAAATTCTACATGCTTTTATATTTTATTATTTAACGCAATGACATTCAGATGTTTTTAAGTGCATCTTAATTGTCCCAATATATTTTAGGGCCAACATAGGTAATTTTTCAATTGTCGAGTCTCCCAGCACTCCTCCAAAATTGTATCTGAACCACTTTGCCAAGCATCTAAGTACTAATTTATTTCTGAAAGTGGCTCCTTTACGGACAAATAATGGTTACATTTTTCTCTGTCCTTCCTGTAGCGCCTCAAGGCAGTTCCTCTCTCTCCGTCTGCCTTGCTTCTCTCATCCAACGACCTCAACCCCGGCACCTCCGTTACATAACACGCACGGCGTAAGAACGAGGCAGGACCGCAGACAAACTCCTTTTTTTAAAAAGGCGCTCCCCACCTTGGCCTCGTTCGCTTTCTTGCTGTTTACAGTTCCCGAATAGGAGGAGGTGGAAAATAGACTGTGCGCCCGCGCGCCAACAATGCAGCGATGTTAAAGGCCACTCTCCTGGAAACACACCTCCATCCCGGATTCAAAAAATGTATTTAATGCAATTAATAATTGAAGACGTGAGAGCACATGCTTGTCAAGATGATAGATGCATGCTCCGCCAACAATGCAGGGCTCTGCGGGAGCTACAGGACTCTGTGCGCTGACCTTGAGTGGTGGTGTACAGGAGCCAGGCCTTCTCTCTGCCTGCGAACGGGCCCCTCATCAGTAACTGCCCTTATCCCAATTAGAGAACTGTAAAAACATTCAAATTAATTCAGCCTTAACTCCAGGAGCAGGCCCCACTCTCTTAATTAGGGAATAATTATTCACATTTTGATTTCTAGGGGAGTGATCACACAGAAATTATTTCAGGCGCAGCAACAATGGCCTGGCACGGAAAAACTCCACTCCAAAAAACTCCATTAGCATAAGGAAGTGATTAACACTTAATTACAGTGGAAGCAGCATCACTATGAATGTTTGATAGCTGCTGTCAATCACCACAGGGCACTGGACTACGGACTACAGCTAAGAAGCTGAGGAAGACGTCTCCGATCGACTTTAAACAGGGACGCTGTTCGGCCAGGAGTGGACACTTTTTAAAAGGTATTTCTTTCTTCAAACTTTGAAAAACGGGAAAAAGAACTGAAGGTAGGGAAACAGAAATGTGAAACAAAATAATACAAGTGTATGTTGGCCTCATATGCTTCCATGCCTTTCTTTGACTAATATTTTTGACGGACGACTGAAATTTGTTTCCAACAGACATTTTGCTGTCAACAGGGCTTCACTTACAAGCTATTCAACCCAGAATGTTCCTTCAGCGTTGTGCCTAAAGCACATGTGTTTTCTTCGTTCCTCCTGTGACCCCTAACCTTAACAGTTTCTACTGTACAGGCCATTTAAAGGACGATTTAGTGAGAGGGCCATATCCTCTGTATTTGAAGGGGCTCTCAAGGAAATGACCCCTACCGAGGCGTGCACACACGTACGCTCACACATGCTCAGTTATCTCGCCAGCAGCTGGGCTTTGAACTTCTGACCCCTCCACTTTCAGGGTCAACAAATTAGCGCTCTGGTGCATTGACCCTCTGGAACGCAAGCGCTTTTCTTCTGCTGCCCGAATGTTGATACAAGCATAGAGCTTTAATAAGGCGATGTCATCCGGCTGGAGAGAAACGTGTCATTTTATCGGAGGTGAGCTAATACAGAAACAATATTGACATTTTACGGCAAATCAAAATAAGCGCGGCTCACGGAACAGTCAGAATTCATGGGAATGAGGTACATCCTTGTAAACCGCCTATGGCATTCGCAGAGACATTCCTGCCTGCAAGGTAAGCGAGAGCTGCTGAGAGACACAGGGACACGCTTTGGTTTGCATCCAGTGGAAATTTAAATCCACATCAGAGATTTTGGGGCTCACTGTCTGATGGAATAACACTTCACCATTGCACGGTTTCCTCTGGTCCTGCTGCTGCAGAGGACATCAGCCAAGCTCTGGACGCATTTAAGAGGTTTCTGTGCATAAAAAGCTTTTCAGAAAGGTTAAAGGAGCTTTCGGCCTTTCTCTCAATTGGTTATTAGCCACAGTTGCTGCCCTAAGGAAAGGAAAATAATTAGTAATCTTTATAATAGCTGGAAAGAACGGTCAATAATAAGTTGAAGTAAGTCATCATCCACTTTTACTGTATGACAACCAAACACACACACACACACACACACACACTACATGTTATACTTCCCTTACTAAGACAAATATGATTGTTCATTTTGTTTATTTAAATGAACTTATGCTCCCCCTAAACTAAATGACATTTATATTTACTGTTTTTTTCACATAATTGTTCTGTGTCCCATAAAATATTTTTTAAATGCATTAGTTGAATGAAGACATTCTACTTTCTTATAGAAAAAAGTTATTTTAAAATAAAAGTAAAAACAAGTTTAAATGATGTACTAAAATTTGTAAATGTAATAACTTTCAATACAACAGATTTTACTGAATTTCTTATAAAATTTTAATAAAGTACATTACAAAATTCTTAATAAATATCTTAAATATTCCAATCTTATGATGTATTTTAATTGAGTGCACACCAAATTTGTGATGTAGGCATGTCAAACATTGTTACAATGTTGAGACAAGTTTAACTTTATGCAAATGAGCAGGAAGGACCATGAATGAACTACTCATTTCGCTGTATGTGTGAACGCTCCATTATTCAGAATGAATCGTCATTCGGTTAATCATGTAAAAAACACAAAGCACAGAAAGCCTCATTTCTGAACAGTGGAAAATGAAAAGCTCATCCATGTCAATTAGGACGACATCTATAATTAATAACTGTAGAATTGGTCCATTCAGAGACATAATGGTGAATATGGCAGAATGGGTTATTTGATTACTCTGTGACATTTTTATTCCATATTATTATTTATTTAGATGAACTCCTAAGACAGACCGCATTAACCGCCTTACAGTAATTCACTCTGTATTCGGAGAGGATTTTTTATAAATCCTTTTAAAAGAGCTTATTAGAAAATGATTAAACGTATATCCATACACGCCGTACAGTCCATTTCAGAGAAATGTGCCACTTTGTCAAAAAATTACAATCAGGGCCATGAATATGGCATATCAGGGCAGATAAATTGCCTCATGCTTCCCTCTAATAAGGGAACAGGACGGTGCGAAATGTAAAAATCAATTAATGCACTTGGTCTGGCCATAAATTAGGGAAGCACTATTGTCAGATGTCTTTATCATAGAAACCACAGGGGGCGAAAAGTGCTCTTTAAATTAAGCCTGTACTTCTGTCACCTTTTTGCATCAGGCTACAGACGGAGCCCACAGAGGCCAGAGTCATGGCTATTTTTATCGTCTAAAGCTCACCTAGTTAAACGACCGAGGCACGTTTGCCATAATAAAAGACGTGTGGATTTTATTTTACCAACGGCCCACTGCCTGGTCCACTTGTTCTGTTATGTAAATCAAAATAAATCATCCCGTCTCTGAGGTGTTCAACTAATTAATCCTCGGAGGCCTCGATGTTGCAGATTTTCATTATTCTGGAGTGCAGAGATGGGACTGCAGGTAATAATGCCTTTCACTATGGTATGGATAGCTTTTTCTCGTCCTTGGGAAATACCATCTTATTGTTTGCAAAAACTCCCCAAACTTTAATTTTAGGCATTGTAAAATAATCAGTATCCGGTCAAAGAGTCTGCAAACATTAGTGTTTGGACAATGTGCCACCCGAGCCTAAGGCCGAATCACCAAAGCCAACATCACAGACCCCTGGTGTGACTGCCTGAAAGATAAGGAGGAGAATTTATTACAGATCATCATACCAAAGGTGCGTTTTGCTGTCTAATGGAGACTCATTCAGGAGAATCTCACAGCAGCAGAGCAGGTCATGTGACCGGTCTCTCAGCGCACAATAAAACCTAGCATTTGTAGGGTACCTACACTCTTCGAAATAAAGGTACAAAAGCTGCCACTGGGGCGGTCACTTTTTAAAAAAAGTACACTTTTGTACCCATTAGGTTCCTTTTAGGTACCAAAATGAACCATTTATTTTAAAAAGATACTGCCCCAGTGACAGCTTTTGTGCCTTTATTTTTGAGAAACACTTTTCAAAATGTCTAATTATATTAGAATAATTTCTGAAGGATCACAAGACACTAAATTAAAGATGTTGTAAATGCAGCTTTGATCAATATTACGGTGTTTACTTAATTTTTTACCCAATATATCAGCCTTGATGAGCAAAAAAGAATTCGTAACAAAAAAAAACAAAAAAAAAAACAAAAAAAAAAAAAAAATATATATATATATATATATATATATATACATTTATGTTAATTTTTCCAAACCAATTATTTTAAATAGTAGTATAAAAAAATGTACATAAAACATAGTATGAACTACTGAATTAAAACTATTAGATTATAGCTTCAACTAGCTAGCAGTGAACTGTAATAAATTGTAAAATAAAAAAAAAAAAGTTATTACACAAAAGTATTTGGGGAAAAGGATCAGAATAGGATATTCCAGACAAATATGAATGATTGAATCAATAACTGCAAGAGGAGAAATAAGTTGAATTACACACATTTATATGCAGACAGTTGACATAAACTAAAGGCAAAACTTTCTCTAACATGAACCTAAAATTTTTCAATTGATGTATTCCTAAAAAGCACTAAAACAATCATTAATGGAATTATTTAAGAACCAGGATCATTAAATTCCTTATGATTTGGATTCCTAATTAAAAGTATGTTTATTATGTTTTATCTTTTAATAACTGTTTGTGAAGCCTTTACACTCGCAGTGACATCCAGCTTTAATTCCCCAGACGCTTGCTTCATTTTGCATCACACTACTTTTGCTTTCAAGTTCCCATTCCTGAAGTCAAAGTATCATTGCGTCAAAAAAAAAAAAAAAAATGGCACGGATGAAATAAAAAGTACAGAAATAAATATTAAACAGATAAACGCCTACAGCACACTGATTTAAACATGTAAGCATGTTAAAACAGTGTGAGAGAAACCTTCAGAGTGTCACATTCTCATCGCACCTTCAGCCACTTCCTGCCCCGTTCTCCTCCTAGAAGTGTGACGCCCTACGAAGACACCCAAACAAAGAGAGTGGAAAAGAAAAAAAAAATCTGCATAAGTGAGATGGTGAGCGACAGGACGGGTCAGCCTCTGTCTGCTTAATGACAGAACCCCTCACACGCTCCGGATTGTTTAAATACGACTCGCCAGTTTCAACAATCATCATATCTCTCACTTTCACCCTTCATACCCAGCAGCCAGCGAGCTGACACATAATTACACACTTGCTGATAGTAGAGCCGTGCCGATAATTAAAACTGCCACTGGAGGATTACTACCGCTAGTCTACAGCTGCGATGCTGTCAAGAGGTGGAAGTCGCAGTCATTCCTGATGCTATTTCAGCGTGGTTTTAACGTTATATTAGCTTTTGCATCGTATGTCGCCGTCTGGCTACCGCTCGGGCCGGTAATGGAAAGGTCTCAGCCGAGTGTTTGCGGTGTCTCGCACAAATGAGGAAAATCTATTAACAATTCTGCAAGTGACACAGCAAACGTCGTCACAGCGGAGGGGTTGCACAACACTGGCCGTCTGCCCGCCGATCAATCCCGTGCTATTACCTCAACACTCACAGATCTGATTTGGCAAGGTGTTGCTTTCCAAAAGGCGATTTTAGCACCATTAGAGCCCGGGCCACACACGTCTAACTGGAACAAAAGAGGCGAACGGGGTGCATATGCACACACCTTTTAAACACCGGCTACCACCTGCATCAGCGCCATCTGCTCCGTGTCAGAGAGGGCCTCATAATAATGCCATATATAAATATACCGCAGGTGAAATTTATATCAGGCGTGTGAAGAGGGCCTTCGCTCTGCCTCGTAACTGCAAACACAAAGAAAATGCACTAGGAAAGGGTGCAAAGTTGTGCTGTATAGTGTGACTTTGTTAGGGAAGACTGAGGGGATTCACAAAAAAAGCACAGCCTTGAGTGTCTTATTGGACAAAGTTAGAGATGCAAATTTTACCATCTCAAGACATCTTAAACTATCATCTAGTATCATTAATTTTATTACATAAATGCATAAATATCTATATATTTTAATAAAAATGCATAATCAGTAATTGTTGAAACTAAACCAGTATTTAATTTGTAACATGCAATCTATTTATTTATGGATTTTATTAACTATATTCAGACATGTTCCAAAAAAAAAAAAAGAAAAGAAAAAAGTATAAGGTGAAAATCTAAAAAAATTTATATAAAAAGTTTTAATATACCAGTTACAATATATTTAAAAAAAACCACATTAAATGATTAAAAGTGACGTTTAAAGCATTACAAAATAATTCTATTTTTAATAAAAACTGTTCTTTTCAACTTATTATTTATCAACCAAAAAAAAAGTATTATGGTTTCCACAAAAATATTACGCAGCATAACTGTTCTAAACATTGATGACAATACAAATTTTTATCAGCATATCAGAATGATTTCTGGGGGATCAGATTTGTATTGATCACAGGAATAAATTACATTTTAAAATATATGCAGAAATGTTTTTTTTTATACAATAGTATTTCACAATATTATTATCATTTCTTTTTTTTTACTGAATTTTTATATCAGATAAATTCAGCCTCTCACCAACCACAAAGTACTTTGGCCTATTGTGGTTGCCTGTACAATTTATTTAAAGGTTAAACACCTAATACCACTGAACATTTTTATTTTTCTGACTCTACTATGAGTCAAATTAAACTAAGGTAGTTTATCTGTGGGCTGTGATATAGTGATATAGCGAACACAAATGTTGTGTATTTCAGCACGGCTAGAATGAGCTACACAGCTACAATCATCATCAAGGAAACATAATTTTTATAATTTAGGTTATAATTTCGAAATTGCCACACACTACGGGCATTTTCCCCACCCTTACTCTCTCCGACTGCATCCAATATTGTAAAAAAAAGAGAAAAAGAAAGATCTCTTCAGTCTTGTAACGGAATGGAACAAGCAGCCAACTGTGCGAGTGTAATATCTTGTTTTATCCAAGTCTTTGTTCTGATTTCATAATTGCCTCCCGCAGTAAGGGCCTCCCTGGGGATAGGCTGATCGATAAAACGACAACCAAAGAAGTATTACAGAAAGTACCTTCATGTTTTATCAAAATCCTCACTCCAACATAATAGGAAAAAATTGACTGTGAACACAAATAGCCACCCGGAAAGATGCGGCTTCAAAATTCGCTTCGTCCTGCTTTCGGCACCCTCAAGCCGTCAAGAAACAATTAAATGCAAATCAATTATTGCTAGGATATAAAAGGGCTTCGCTGCGTGGGGCTTATTTTATCTACGGTACGACATGAAAACCCAAACAGAAGAGAACACAGGCGGATCGCGAACAGGACGGGGTGCCGTTTTAACACGCTACTGATCTCACTGTGTTTACGCCCGTTGGGTGAAGGCGGGAAGGAGGCCGTGGTGCAAAGAGCGGGGATTCGGTTGGTGAACATCTGAAGAGCCATCGCTTCAGAGAGACAGCCACCCAACCTGACTCCACGCTCCATGTTTTCTCTTTTATCTTCGTATGAAAATCCGTCCCGCTGTGAAAACAAACATTCTTGCCGCCTTTTCCTTTCTACCTCAATCCCATTGGTGAATGCAAGCGCAACATTGCTAATCAGCTCCGGATATGCACATTTTAACGTACCGCCGCTGACCTGGACCTGAAAGAGCGAGGGTCTCGTTCACGGTCTAGTCCACAAGCGTCCCAATATACCTTTCAATTTATATTCATCCATGCCAACACTTGCCACCAGACAACTCAATTCCGGCCTCGCAATTCCAGTTATTACTTCTGCTTCCCTCTTCAGTTGAGGGCAATTTACTCACTAAAAATAAAAAGAGAAAATCAGGCTGGAATATGTAAAAGGGTATTCTATGTAAGAAGGCAGCATGCTAAAAGACTGGAAGGTACAGAACGGTGTTTAATTCATGTCATGTCTTGCAGGTAAGTGTCACTTACACACAAATAACATGGGCTGTGACACCACAGAGCTTCATATTGAAGTATTCCCAGAGGACACCCTCCATCTAATGACTCTTTAATATCCCTGAACGAGCTGTAGGCTACAGAGAGAAGACTCACACACTGCCAAGATATGGGCCCTCGGAGATGGTTTTTATGTTATTTTTTTTTTAATACAATTATTATTATTTTTTTCTTAAAGAAGAAATTTTAACAATGCAAAACATTATGCTACAGTGCTGAATTATTGATGGTGACTGGTTGACAAATGAGGTGTTGTTTTCTATAACTGCATAGCTATGAATTAGTTTGAATGTTGCATATAACCACAAATTCTTGCACAATGTTGCAATGACTGAATCTTTGAGAGAGATACTGCCTACTTTAGCTGCATTGTTAACTTTGAAAAAAAGAGAGAAAGTAAATTAATTTTGGGTCTGAAGGTAAAGGAATGCCTAAACATACACATCTGTCATCATTTACTCACCCTCTGGTATCTAAAAAGGAAACTTTTTAATTAACGCATCGGTCACTTTGCGTGCACAAGAAACACACAATCTGCTTAAAAGCATCATAATTGCAATCCATATGACTGCACTACATTCCAAGTCATATGACAGCTTTGGAATAAAATGAGGATGAGTAAACGATCTACAGAACTACCCTTTTATCTGACTCGATCAGTCTGATAAGTGAATGAATCTTTTAAATGGGTTGAGTGAACCTGATTAATTGATTCATTGAACAGATTGCTACTTAAATCATTAACATGACAGGACTAGATGAACATTTTGACTTAAAGAGACTTGAAATAGAGCGAATAAACCATATTGACTTCTTTTTTAAACTTGACAGCTGTAGTACTTCTTGACCTATCAATGTGACATACTAATAAACAATATTTATTTATGGGTCAGCTATCCCTTTAACTGAACTCAAAAACCAAATCAATTTGTAAATTAATCTTTCAAACTGGTTTAAAAATAAATTGTCAACCATGCATAGACACTTAACTGTGAATGAATGTAACAAAGCAAAAATATAATTTTGAATAAAAATATTGGAATATTGAAGTGCATAATCCACACTGACTCATTCAGAGCGGTTTTATGTACTGAAAAAAATAAAAATGCAATTAGTTTATGAATCACGCTTTGCTACATACTTAACTTGTGAACATGTGAAGGCAAGATTATCATTATGACTTTCATTATATATCATTATCATTACAAACTGAATAAAATATTTGGTAGTGCTTATTTGTAACTGTAGAGCTTGACAGCCTCAGTTATCTTTGACTTTTCTTTCATATTGAGGTTAGGCTGGGTAAAATTGTCAGAATCTGTGGTTTAACCTCCACATTGTTCACAAACCTCACGCAACGTTCATTGAGCGATGGCCTCCACAAATACACATCCGCTCTGCGCCCAATCCCAGTATGCCTTCTGTCTCTCGGCCCCGGAGTCAAGATGTGCCGACTGTCTGTCCAACCCGGCGACACGTCCTGGCCGAGGCATTATCGCAGACTCGTAGAGGCCAGGGTCACGTTGAGTAATGATGATAAAGTAAACAGCATGGCTGCTAAACGTGTCTTGGCTTGGGTTCCCGTCCTCATTAGAGTGGCTCGACGAGGACCCGGCATGCACCCGGCGAGGGCCCGCAGGCTTTTCACTCCCGGGTTAGCGCCTCATTTCCCGCTGACGGCTCTTTAGGGCGGGCAATGATGACTCCTGGAGGTGCACGGAGTGGACAGGTGTCCACCGCAGAGAGCGCTTTGCCGCAGCTGGTACCATCTGGCACGGGTTTGTGCCATTCAGCTCGCTGGCACCGCACCCCTCCGTCCCAGCGTCCATGGAGAAGGCATGTCAAGGGCAGGCACAGTACAAGCTTACTCACAGGGCAGTGCGGACCCCCCTCGGGAGGGCCTACAGCCTGGGGTAGAGGATAATTTAGCTTCCACGCCCACTAACTGCACCACCTCCACAGGACTGGCAACAATGAGGCCCGACGGTGCCAAGTGTGGGCCGAGTCGCTCATTGTGTGTGCGTATGTGTGCCATTTGTATTTGAAAAGAAAGAGAGCAAACCCCGGTACCTATTCATTAAGAGCTGGGTGGCATTTCTCATGTTCCTGTGAAAGCAAAACAAATAAAAAAGTCCTTAATTACCTTTACTCTGGACTACATGTTAAACTCATGCATCTCCCTCTGCTGCTGTCCTTTTTTATGCTGTATTTACATCCGAGTCTCTGACTGTTTACGTGCACAGATTTCCATCAATATTAATTCAATTCAATCCGACTACAAATTCTGAATGCATTTTTTTAAATATGCGATAAAAGAAAATGGTGATTGGTCAGTACTGCAATAGTTGCAATACGAAACAGACTTTATGCTGTCAGTCAAAAGTCAGGCATTATA
>JAUYWG010000046.1:17688804-17726820 GCA_034779775.1 Enteromius afrohamiltoni | reverse complement strand
AATGGTGATTGGTCAGTACTGCAATAGTTGCAATACGAAACAGACTTTATGCTGTCAGTCAAAAGTCAGGCATTATATATGTGCTGCAAGAATTACAAATAAAAAATTGGTGCATGTAAAGAGCTTTCTAACAAATATATACCAGGGAATATTTACTTGCATGTTGCTAACTTTACTTAATGAAAAGAATGTTGCATGATTCTTCAAAATAATGTTGATTAATTTTTTTGATCAAAAAACAGTAATAATCCTAAATATTATTGCAATATAAAAAAAAAAAAACATTGATTGATCCTTTCAAGCATCCATACTTATTTGACGAAATACATTTTGGCTGTAGACAGTAAAAAAAAAAAAAACGGCCCACCATTCAATCTCCGTAAGCTGAATAGAAATTTTGCTCAGATCAAGCTAAATCAGATCATTTTAACAGACTGTGGTGTTTACATGGGGCCTCTGAATTATGATGAAGCTATAAGTGACATTATTGACAGATTATTAGGTTGCATGCAGTAAATGTAGCTCTTCAGAGTTCAAAACACTGAGGACTCAAATGGAAAAATGTACATTATATAAAAGGAGATTCTACTTACAGACAGTAATATCTGTCAAAGGTATCACTCTTGAGGTAATAACTATAGATCAAGTGGGATATCCTCTCATCTGAACAACAATAACTGATATGGAATGGAAATAAGCCTGTACATTCAACCGTATAGCACTGGAAGATAGTCCTATTTGTATGCGGCCACATTTGACTTATATTCATAACAATTTCAGTGCATTGCCATGAACAATGCCGGTCATAATTTGGCAGAGCCCTTCACAGCCAGCTTTGATAGACACTTATGAAATGCATCTGCATCCTATCAAGTGTTTAAACTCTAGTTGTCAACTTCACCTGGTCATATACCAGTCGAAGCTATAGTGATGTTGAAACGTGAGATTCTTTCAGAATGATGAATGATTTTATCTTGAAACATTTCCTGCGCAGCCAGCACTGCTCAAAACCCTCAATTTCACATATAATTGTTCTACTATCTTTCCAAATCCTCTGAATGACATGATGGCAGACTCAGGAAAAACAGCTCTTGTGATTGTTAACTGCTCTTGTAATGAAGCCTATGATCATCGCATTTCACACAGAATGCTTCTGTCAAAACGTCAGGCATTTGTGATGGTAGCTTGAGTCGATTAGCCACGCTCACACTAGTTGATATAAGAGTGCTGATCTCTTTAAAATGGAGGGCTTGTTTCTCGTATTGAAATTGGATTATCAACTTGAACAGAGTTGTCGTTTTCTACAATTATGCAGTGTGCAATAAACAGATGTGAACAATCATACATGGGAATAATTGACAGCCATAAACGTTAATCCTGAAGAATCAATAAGGTATAAAAGCAATCAGATAGGCAGTCTTAGAGAAATCGATCAGCGTTTGTAGTGAGTGGGTGATGTGTTTTCCTGAAAGAAAAACAGCTAATCACAGCAAAGAAGGCTGGGTTGTTTCAGCGGTGCAATACTAATGCAATGCATAGTGGGAGAAATCTATATGATGTTCAATGAGATTGCATGATTATAAAGAATACTATATATGTATATAAAAGCAAAATCTATATGAAGACATGGGCAGGGTCTTGTACTGTGATACACCAAGGGTTTCATTGTAATAATAATAATAATAATAAACAAAATTTTAAATAAACACACACACACACACACACACACACACACATATATATATATATATATATATATATATAATTTCTAATAAATTTAGAATACATTGTATTTAGTATATTCAGTGTATTTTCCCCATTCTCTCTCTCTCTCTCTCTCTCTCTCTCTGTCTCTCTCTCTCTATATATATATATATACCATGCATTATATTAAAATATATACATAACATAAAAAAAGAAAATAAATAATTTATTTTTACTTCATTAATTATTATGGATTATTTAATTATTTTATTAATAACTTGATTAAATTGTTTACTAAATATATTCACTGCACATAATTAAAAAAAACAACATAAAATAATTTTAAATAATTTGTTTAAAAACATTATAATGAATATAAATTATTACGATATTGTCTTTTTTTTTTTTTCATTTGATAAAAAATAATATTATTATGACAATTCAATTTACATTTATTCATACAGGAGATCCAATGCAATCAATAATCAATAAAGTGTATCCTAATAGTACTGTCCATTAGTAAGTTGTTAAGTTGCCAAGTTTAGGTATTAGGTAGGGGATATAGAATATGGTTATGCAGATATGTGCTTTGTAATACTAATAAACAGCCAATATGTTAATAATAAGCATACTAATAAGCGACTGGTTAACAGTGAGAATCGGTCCCTACTGAAGTGTTAGCATTTATACTCCACTATCATACAAAACTAAATACAATTAAATAAAATGCATTCATTTAAATGTCTACCCAACTGGAAAGCAAGGCCAGAAAACGTCACAGAAATGGAGCAATGTAGGTTGAAGCTTTATCTGACCACAATAACAAGGGTTGAATCCCTAGCAAGGTCACCGCTGAGCTCTCACCTACCCTGTGAAGTGTGAGGTCAGACAGCACAGCATTATGGGAGGGCATTTCCAATGATGCGTCACAAAGTGTCGTTTATTGAGGACCCTGACACCTCTCCCTCCTCTTTCCTGACCACTTCTCCTTCCATCTGCCTTCTCGTCTGTCTTTATCAATTTTAAAGTGAGCAGGAGATATATTTGCCGGTTGACTCTTGACCCTTGCCCAGGTCACCAGTGACGTTTTCAGCAGGAGGTCTGGCCTGCCTTATCACACATTCTCCTTACACACGCTAAGCCACGTCAAGGCCGTTCTGATGGAGGCAAAAGCCAGACACCACTTTAAATTTAATAAGCCCCGGACACATGATTTGGCGTGGAAAAAAAGAAAGATAACAGATGAGGCCCGCCGTCCACATGCTGGCCTGCTCTCTCTCTCTCACTCTCACTTTCTCTCCTGTCATTCATTACCGGCAGACTTCTGCGAGCCTTCACTAAGTTGGTAATTTGATAAATGGGGCAGTCCTGCTCTCATGGTTATCACTTTAACAATCAAACAAGCCGGTTATTGTATTTCAAAACACTGGAAAAACCTTCAACCCAAAGTGGCCCAGAAAATGTTTAGTGCCGTCAGAGTCGGCTCACAAAACCTCCACCTGAACAAGAGCTGTTTCTGAATAGAGAAAATGGTATGTCAAAACCTATGTGATGGGAAAGTCACATAGATTATTATAAAAATGAATATATATATGTATATATTAATAATAAATGCAATTCATACAAACTAAAAACATGTAATGCATGCTAATCTGATAATAATAATTAATATTATTAATTAGTATATTATGGTATATTCTGTAGCATATGTGTGACCCTGGACCACAAAACGTGTCATACATGTCAAATGTTTTGAAATTATCCGAAAGCTGAATGAATAAGCTATCCATTGACATATTGTTTTTTAGTTCAATATTGAGATTTAAAAATCTGGAATCTGAGGGTGCAAAAAAATCGAAATAATGAGAAAATCACCTTTAAAGTTGTCCAAATTAAGTTCTTAGCAATGCATATTACTAACCAATTAAGTTTTAATATATTTACGGTAGGAAATTTACTAAATATATTTATGGAACATGATCTTTACTTTATATCCTAATGATTTCTGGCAAAAAGAGAAATATCTATCATTTTGACCCATACAATATATTTTGGCTACTGCTACAAATATAACCCAGTGACTTAAGACTGGTTTTGTGGTCTAAGTCAAAGTCAAATATGTACTGTATACATATATAAAAAATAAATGTAATCTTAAATCTAACATTTAAAAAAATCTATATATTAATTTGTGCAATTTATATCTATTCAATGTATATGAAACATGCTTTTTACTTATGAGATATATGAAATAAACTAAATGAAATAAACATATTTTATTTTAATTTGTGTGTTATACATGCTCAAATGTGTGTTTTCAAAATAAATTCTGTTTTCTCATTATATACAAATCTCAAAAACATACAAGAGCCGATAAACAAACACACACACACACACACACACACAAATGACCATACATCTACTGTATGTATACAATTGCAATGTAGCCATCTGTAAACAACTGAACTCATCTTGACCTTTTGACTTGTAAATAACGTTAAGCAGTTCTGGCCACTGGCTATAGTATAAAACAGGTACAGAAACGTCTATACCAGCTTCACAGCCTTCACAGGGCATTATTGTTGCATTAGGGCATGTTGTTTGATGCACACTTTACCATACAGTGTGTGTTTATAATTCCAGCTGCCTTGTGTGTCTCTCCCTCATATGTTCAGAGAGAATGAGAGAGACGGATAATCACGTCTGGCTACACATTTTAATCAGTTCGTCCAATCAAAGAGATAATTGGATTGCATTGCCTGATTGCAAGACTCCCTGAAATTGGATCGCAAATAAATTGCCTCAAACTTGTGGAAAAAGGGGAGGATTGGAAAACAAAGAGCCTTCTCCATAAACAAAGGGGTCTCACATGCACAAACATCCATTACCAAGTCTAACCGATCTCCTCGTCCAAAAGCCAAACTATTAGGTTGCACTTTTCTTTCTGGCCGCAGCGCTCACCTGACACAGATCCAAAGCAGCTCAGTAGACAATTAAAGGATCTGTGCTGAGCCAGTAATGACCTACTAACCCTATCCTGTGCCGTTCCCCCTGTCCGGCCCTCCCGGGACCGCCCTTGTCACGGAGTTATCAATGGCTTCCTCTCCAGCGGTGGAAATAAGCGAGAACGTATGGACTCTGGACCGACCGGAGACTCTCCACTGCAGGCTAAGAGAGAGTCGCCTCAGATTTATATGTTTATACCGCATTAAAGCCAAGCCACCAGGCTAGACGACACCAGCGCTCTGTAATAAAGAGAGCGTGGGCGTGCGTGCGAGTGCATCCGAAATCCATCAACCTGTACCAAACAATAACAGCCCCAGCTCGGCCCCTCTGTCATCAGAGCTAATAAACTCGGCAGCACTCATTAGAGTGAACAAGACACACATTAGAACAGCATTATGTTCTGGGCAATGCACTATATTAATTTCACCACCATAATGTGTGTTTTATTGCATCCAATAAGCATTTTTAATAAGCAAAGTGATAAGTGCTTCCCTTGTAAAACATCGCCAATTAGAGCGGCGTCTCCAAATGCTCTCGCTCAACAAAGTTAGCGCTGCGGCTCGGTTAATGACCGCCTGCGCAACAACTTCGAGAGACAAAAGAAACTCGACGCGAGTAAATAGACGCAAATATACAGCCCCGCTCCAGAGAGAACAAAGGAGGCCCGGTGGCGAAGGGCGCCGGGCGAAATGACGTCTTACATCATCACGAACGTACGCCTTCCTCTCGCAACGCGAAAACGATACTCTCGCAAACTGTGGCGGCGAAGACAAAGAGTGAAACCGCACGCTTTCTCTTTCCCTGACAATTTCGAGATCTTGTAGGAGGCTTAATTGTGTAATTGGGTGTCTCAGCTGGCTGGTGCTTCCCCCGGCTGCTTGCAAAAGCCAGGCGGCGCGGCATCACTTTAATTAGCCGAGGCAGACAAAAGGGGTGATCTCTAAACACAAATAAACGGCATACACCTAAGAACCATTGGAGAGGGGCCTTTTGTTGGAAAACTTAGCTTTTTTTCTCTTTCAAATGACTCGGTCTACTGTGGGTTGTTATTCTTACAACTGCATGACAGCTTATTTTAATGGATGTTATGATGTTGCGGGGCAAAGCGCGTAGTCTGGCCCGGCCTGCCACTAATGAGACGGTGAGATGGTTCTCCTGCTGTTATCGTTACCAGCGCTGGCAGAAAGAGGGGCTCATCTTTAATCTCAGGCCCTTGTCCTTTGGGTCCAATGTTAAGGCATCTCCAAAATCATAACATACTAATTAATTTTATTTTTCAGGAGGGTTTCAATAAGCACGCCTGCCGCAGTACTTTGTGTGACTTACAAACACTGTTTGCTTTCAGAGAAGGGCAGCTAATTGCTTCCCGGCTTGACATCATTATATGGCTATGCGAGGGGATGTAGACTGTTTAATTAAGGTTGGATGCAAGTTCATTATTAGATTCACACAGAGTCTGTGTGCACAGGCTTCGTTCTTGCAAAGCCCCCACTGTAATTTAATACAAAGGGCCTTTTGATTTGCAGTTTTATTTTATTTTTCCAATATACGAGCCCCATGCCGCCCACCCCCTTCGCGAAATGCCACACAGCGACTCGCGTCGACTGTACTCTCCACTTGGCCTTCCGTTTTAAGTGTGATGCATTTAAACCCTACAAGTCCTTCTGCACCGTCCTCCCTCTGTGCGTGGTGACAAAAGATATTTATCAGCGGGTCCGAAATGCAAAATGATCGCTCTAATTGAAAAGTACACGGTTAACGAATGCTAATAGTCTTTAGATTAAGTCACTGCCTTACCGCACTGGCTTTTAACCCTACAACGCGTTTCTCAGCTCATCTAGTTTTTCACCCAGACAGCCAGCCGCGGCATGTCATTTGTCTCAATTACTGATTGTTAGATTAATTTGATGTTACCTTTCCACAAAGTGCTCCTCTTTAGATACGTGCGCCGTGACAATGCAATTAGGTCATCGGAGGGCTAATCCAATTTAGCACGTTAGCGTCAGATGCGTAAGTGAAGACGTTAATATTTATTTATTCCTAATTTCGCGCAACTGTCCGGGTGGCGTCCGCGGGCTAGCTGGGTTATCCATCCTGCGTTAGGAAGCCATTTTCACTCTGTCAGAAAAAATAAACTCCCTTATTAACAACTCACTCTGAATAATATCCTCTCCGCCGTGTGAGTAATCACCTACAAGAGTGGCCCTGCGTTTTACATTGGTGGGGCCCGCAAACGTGTCGCCTTGATCTAATGCGCGGCGGTACATCTCAGCGCAATTGCTGATCGCCATAATCTAGCATCTCTGTTTTGAGAATACGCTGTTCCCTGGCTCGAGGCACTGGTGCGATTCAAACAATTTATAATGAACGTGACACGGTGAGGTTAACAACTGCCTGGTGAAGATATTCACAAAGAAACATACAATATGAATATCGCTCAAAGCTTCAAACGTGGGTTGGTGGAGAGATGCATTCTTGATGAAACACAAAAGCAAAAATCATTAGAATATAAAGTGTAATACCTCAAGAGCAACGCAGCAGCTTCAAAGGTTGTTAGAATATAATTGACACTTTCAACTTTTAGTGTCCCGGAGTCATTTGCACCAGTGGAAAGAAGTTAGTTCTGATTTTTTCCAAAGACTACTTGATTTGCATTCATCTGGAAAAACACATGGCAATTTAAAGCGAACACACGAACAGCCAGTTTTGACCCTATTTGCCTTTCATGCACTCCCGTTTTTGTGCATGCTAATTTGATATCGTTATTCCAGCGGTTGTATGTGTAATGTTTGTGAGAATACAGCATAAGCGTATGTGCCTCAGGGTGCTCGCACATGCATGCGTGCGCAAGTATGTATAGTATGTATGATGTGATGCAGTGCTGTGTATAAATAGCTGCTATGTGTTGGTCTTAATGACAGTGCAATGGCTTGCTGTTGCCCTAAGGGCCAGTGCGCTCAGAAGGAGCTTGTGTTCGGACTCACACACTTCTGCCAGTGTGTGTGTACGTGCCTGCTCAATGACTCCAGGCTTCCAGCTTCAGATGACCTTGTACGGGGTCCCACAAATGGTTTTTCAAGCTCACTGCTGTGGAGGGAAATTGATATGTTTACACAAGGCGCAATTATTTATATGACATTACACACTGCAGGTATGGATCCAATTTGGCTTGATTTAAACAGGTCCTGACTGGAAAATTAAAAAATAGCAGTGCCGAGGAGATGTAGGTATTTCAGTTTTTAAGTTATGCAACACGTTTATAGTTAATGCAAATGTATACAAAAGCTGGTCAGACATGTAATACCAAGAGAAAGCTATCCATAAGTATTACCATTCATCTCAATGACAGTCGCGCAGCTAGTATGTGACCTTCTCAGGATTATAGAAGTTGCTAGTCTCTTAAGTCAAAAACGCCATATAACCACGTGACACTCTGTAACAACTGGAAATTGATTGGTTAATGGCAAACAAGAATGTGCACTCACTAGCAAACTTACTTCAAGCTGTAGCAAATTATGATTAAAAAAGGAACACTAAAGCTAAAATAATTCTATTTTTTTTTTAACTAAATTATTAATTAAAGCCTAAATAAATTCAATATTCAGCTTTAAAAAAAAGAAAAAAGTTACACTTATTTTTGTTAGCTGCCAAGATAAAATGACTAAAATACACACACACACACACACATATATATATATATAATAAATGAAAAGAACAGATAGCAAAACTACAAAACGTGCACTTAATCTGTTGATCGCAAAACAAAATGTGCTATAGTATACAGTATTCAAATAATAATAATAATAATAATAAATGTATACGCAAAAGACAGTAGCCTCTGAAAACAGTTGAATAAAGAAATGTGATAGTTACCATATCTGCAAGCAGTGGCTAACTGACCTATTATAACAGTTATAGCCTAACCTATAAAGCAGTGATCTGTCTGTCTACCCACTAGGAGACTATTCCTGATTGGTTGAGAATCCACGTTGCAACTTTTCCCTCCCCGCATCTCTTTCTTCTGCTTGTTTTCTTCATGCTCTCTTTAAAGCCCATTAAACTCTAATTGCATTCATTGATGCTGACTAACAATTTCAGCAAAACATTGCGGTTAGTGTAATACCATGCAAAAATAAATAACTACCAGCGATTCAGCCACATTATAAATCATTTGTGCTGTCTCTGCTTAGTCTAGCAATTAATTTTTAGGCTCTTGAGCATGTTGCTAAGAGGGTATAATAATACAAAGCACGTATTTATGCTTGCCATATTAACTTGTTAGCGTCATTGTCTACATATGGTGCGCCGGAGAAATCTGTCCCCACTACTTAGCAAACGATGAACGTCATGTTGCTGGAACACAAATGCATAAAGCAGGGCGTAGAGCATGTCAAAGCTAAGCTGCTGAAATGAAGCATTACACCAGTGCTTATACATGCTATTTAGCTCTGTTAGAAGAGCATGCTGGCATTCTGTAAATGCAAATATGCAAGTTTTTGTATGCATGGAATATGCAGATTTACTGCATTTGCCAAAATACGCGAAGCACAACGCACGGACTGTATAGCAAAGTCCAACACGTTTGAATAGAAATTGATGAGGCTGTGTGACAACAACGCTGGGAATGCTTATGCCTTCATGATGTATGCTTACTTTTCACTTACTACGTAAGTGAACACCGCACACTAAGTTTCCATTTCGAACAGGGCCATCTGTCCTTAAATGGATAAGTTGTTGTTTTCTAGCAGGCCAAGTCCCATGTCAATCTTATCTGTCAAATAAGCACTCCTTTAAAGGGCGGCCGGGTTATCGTGTCGATCTGCCGGTAATGGTGGGATCCCTGGGCTAAACGTGTTTGGTTTAGCATGACACGTGTATTTGTCTGCTCCGGTTTCTCAGTGCCAAGTGTGAATTTGCGGTCGTTGTTATCTGCTCGGATTAAGGGCCAGCGGCAGCTTGTCCGCTGTGATTATCCTGACAGCCAGTCCACTGACCACCGCTTCTCCTCTCTCATTCGCCGTCTAATTGAAATGTAAGGACTCGCCTAGCCGTTTATCCTCCCTTATGGAAAATAAATGGATTGAGGAATATTTATTCCATGCCCTGACTGCGAAATTAGGGCGGAATGTAAGTTTGACTAACTCAATCAATGAATTTAGTAAAGACGTATTTCAGAGTGGTATTTAAGGATTAGACGCACCGTTCGGAATTGAAAACGAGGGGGTGGGCAGCTGACGTTTTGACAAATCTATCTGGGACAAGATCAACAACTTAATGTTTAAACCAATCACCCTAAGTATATATTTGAGCTCGGATATGCAGATGTGATGTTCAACTCCCTGAGGTTCAAATATACACTCGAAGGATCAACAGCACTCTCGATGGCCAAATTACCCCGAAATCCTTCGAATTTATCAAACATGAATTTCAACAAGGAACCTCGTCTGAAGAAACACAAGAAGCGCCCATTAGCGCACATGGAAAATAAATGCCTTCAAGGTTTAACTACTTATTTTTGACATGCAATCAGCTTGACTGTGTTAATTTACATAGCCTGATAAATACCATCTGGACGGTAATGCGAAATAACTCAAGGTACGAAATTGAGCATTCGCCCCTGCAACCAATCAATGAAACAGCTATGGGCAGCCTCCTCCTCGGCCTGCCTAAATATGTTGAGGCATCTGATCTGAATTTTAATGATATAGCTGAGTCTTTCCATTATATCTGCACAGATGTGAAGCACAATGTTTTTCGCTGCTGTTTATTTTGTATTATTTTCCTTAAAGGGGTAGCTCTCACCAAAGAAATGGAAATTCTGGCATTATTTACTCACCCTCACGTCGGTCCAACTCGTTCAAAATAAATGCCGTTATTTGTTTCCATGGAGCAGAAAATTATTTTGGAGAAATCATTCACCACAGGCTGGCAAGCTGAGAAAAAAGGACAAAATATAAATGAACATGCAAGTACATCTGTCTATCTATATTAATGTTTACAGAATTGATTTAAAACAAAAAGTTGCAAATTAAGACATGACCGTGTACTTAACAGGTTTCATGAGATCTTTTTGTATGAATAAAGGATTTTGCACTTCCAGTCGTTGATTGTTTTCATTTGAGTTTGAATATGCAGTTGATTCAGAATCTGATTTTCAGTAAATAACAACTACGTTCTTGTTCTCACACAGTCATTATAAGAAGTCTTTGAGTGAAGTCATTTTATGGAGCTTGACATCTGTGGTTGCTTCATACTGTCATTGCATGGGAAAAAAAGACTCGTCATAAAGTCTTTTGCGTTCCAATAAAAGCAAAGAAGTTACTTGAGAGTGAATAAATAAAGACAGAGCTTTCATTTTGGATGAAATGTTCCTTTAAAGGGGTCATTGTGAATGGATCACAGAGCTGTTCGCTTCCTCATGAATATCATACATTTTCTTATTTTGTTTGCAGAGCATCACATGACCTTGCTTTAGTTTAACTTGTCATGTTAGCCTGTCAGCGTTGCTTCCTGACGCTGTTCTGTTCTTGTCTGTTTGTGTCATTGCATATGTGTTTGTTTTTATGAAAACAAAGACCTTCCCAAAGTGTCAGTCACACGATGTTAAATGTGTATTATTGTGCGCGTCTGACTGAAATTTGAATATCCAATAAGCAGAGACAGAGGAGGTGAAAACCCCCAGGGAATTCCCTCCACCCCCAACATACACCAGCGCAACAACAACAAAAAAAGAGGAGAAAAAACTGAGCGTGTTTGTTTCTCACCAAGATAAACAGATCGGAATTAGGAAGGAAAAAACAAAACAAAAACAATAGGCCTCCCTGCTACTGCAAGACTTTAACTTCAAAACTGGAACAACGCTGTGCGAGATGTACAGCCAGGCGTTCATTATGTCAGTCAGTTCTTAATGATTTAGGGAGATTGGCTGAAGTTCATCGTCGCCGCTAATCAACAAAGCTGAGCTTATCAAGCACACGTCCTGCTGTTACATCTTAATTGAATTATACCTTTAACCCAGCTTTAACACTTTCTTTGAAATGGGTAAAGTTTAGAAGGTCATTTACTTCTAATAACTTTCTTTTCGTGGGAAACGTCTCTAATGTGCCCTGCTATAATTAATGTAACATCAACGACTCTATAAGCCTCTGGCTTTGACATCTTCATAACTGTTTCAGGTGTAATATACTGAAAACTTCCACGTTATTTAGAATCCAAGGTTATCGCTTATCCTAACTTTCTGTTTCAATCGGAGATACGTCAACACATACTTGTTATACTAAAGTGCTTCAAATAATACAACGGCCTTACCATCATGATATCTCAGAGGTATCACGTTCAACATGAGTTCGTTTCATAATTCATGTTTAATCCAAAATTTAACTTCAAACTTAGAAGTGCCTAAATAAAACTAAATTTCATGCTAGCTTTCATTAGTAATAAGGGTGGGTGGTTTGATCAAAATCTTAATTTAAGGTCATTTTAACTTTTAAGTTAGGTTTATTTTTATTCAGGACAACAGTAGTATATGTCACAGTGTAGTTTTGTGTGTTCTGTATTCAATTAAACAGTTTATGCATTAAACAAACATAACGTAATTTGGACAGTATTTAATTATTTTCTCTTTATATTTGAAACTTAAGTATTCTATTTGACAGAGTCAAAGCAGTAAAATGATTATTATTAAAAAACAAAATGTATACGAAGAAATGAATATACTTCACAATTAATTATAACTAAACATTTTCTTGTAAAGTGTACTTTTTTCCTTTCATTTCCAAATGTGAAAAAAAAAATCCATTTCCTCAACACATTACAGCACACGCTGTAACTAGTAAAGGCCTAAAATTACTTTTTGCTCGCTCTGTTTAGGCCTCAGAACTATAGGACGCCCTCTGTTCAATACTATAGCATGTCTAGGTGTTCATCTTAGCAGCTGAACCCACAGTAGTTTTGCACAGTCATATTTTATGGCATGTAGATCAAAAGCGTGCCACGTTTTTTCTTTCTCTGCCTGAGCAGATCCCACTTAAAGGCCTGAAGAGAAATCATGTTGTTGTCATGAGCAGGGCGACAGGCCAGTGGAGATGGATGATTCATTTCCATCCCCATTAATACTATGATTTGTTTACAGATGCATTGCTGGTCTGGAGAGAAGTACTCTCTTCTGCCTGAGAGTGAGAGATGATTTGTGTACCGCTGGCTTAGATTAGCTCCAGTCCCCATATTGGACATCATATTTCCCAAGGTATTTTTCCTGCAGGCCTAAGTGAAAAGCAGATGTCACACACGTCAGCCGTGAGAGGGTATGAAGTATGCTTTTTTGTCATTGTGATAGTCGAGACCATAAAATGCGGCGATATCTTCCCGACACCTATATATATATATATATATATGTTCTCACCCCTTGGCCAGGCTCTGAATTAAACAAACCCATCACAGAGAGTTTAAACACAAATCACTGTCTATCATGTTGTGTTATTGAGTCACAGCACTTTGCTACACTAGGTTTGGCTACTAGGTATGTTTCTTGTGCATCTATTGAAATATCTTACATAGTCTTATATCATGCTAATCTACAGAGGCACAAATCCTTGTCCTGAGATGGTTGCTTTGAGCCAGACAAGTCAAACAGAAAAATACATGCTCTACCAATCCAATACAAACATGTTGACATACAGAACACACTTGACCTGTACTCTTACAATGATGTGCCAGTAATAAACTACAGAACTCAAGGGGGCGACTGAGTGACCTTCAAAAGTTTTTGCTATTTAAACACATCCGTCATCATCGAGTTATAAACTGCTTTTCAGCCAAGAGTTCATGCTGATTCTCACTCAGCAAAAAAGGCAAAGACAGGAGTTGTGTGGGGAATGTGTAATTACACTGCACTACGAATTAGTTTTGAATGCAACATGAAGTAAAATAAAACTTGCATTGCAATGGATTGTAATGTGATGTAGGATGACTTTTGCGCTTTAGCATGAAATATTGCTTGTTTTGCAATTTATGTTGGAAGGAAACCTGCTAAAAACAGTTAAAACCAGCCAAAGATAGTTGGTTGATTTTCACCACTTCTTTAGCTATTCAAAATGAGAGACCAGGTGACCACTTTAAACCAGTCCTTTGAAAGCAGTTGAGACCAGCTAACCAGCACACAGATTTTCAATCTGTAAATAAAATAAGTGTTACTAAGCATGTTATACTATTGATTTTACTACTATTAAATACTATTTCCTATACTATTTATTTATTTCCACTTTAAAATTCCAGGTTTATTTTACATTGTTGATGTTTCTTGTAAAATGTACAGGCATTACATACCTAAATCAGTATTTCAGTGTTGACAGGTTTTAGCTGGGTTTTATTTTTTTTCAGCTGGGATCTACAGTAGACAATAAAACATCTGACTGACTCGTAAAGTGACCATTTTATTGTGAACTTTAGGCAAAATGCATTACTTATAAACAATTCAAATAATGGCAGTTCATAAACTAATGTAAAGAAAAATGAGGTAAAATATGTGTTTGGAATTTTTGTACGAACAAAGAAAGCGGATATATGATACGTGACTCAAACTAAACACTGACTATCTTTAAATGATCAGATGTGATCTGCTGAACTATAATAAACTGAGTGCATATGTCTTTCTAAAAACCCAAATTTGTACCAGTGGATTGCTAAAAATGTGCACTGTGGCTTGCATTCGAATCCAGGCGTTCCGATTGGATTTCGCGATTTTTGCAAGCGCTTGCCAGGTTTGTGTGCATCAGACGGTCAGCGAACGGACTGTGGGCGGTCTGTGGGCGAGACTAGAGCACGGATAACCTTCAATCACGCTAGCATGGGACAAAGTTAAAGCACACTTCGGGTTTGAAGAGAATTTCGGTCCCATAATGCCTGAGGGCTGAGATGAAGGTTGTGCATGCCAGTTAGCGTTCCTGTGTGGTTAAGGGTAACAGCTAAGCACGTGCCAAGGCATGGCGGTATACGACAGCAGTGGCCCGCGCGTGGGGGTGTGGCGTGGCACACGGAGCGACACGGCGTCAGATGGAAGAGCCGCTCTCCATTAGACGAGAGCTCCCCGGGGAACCGCCGCAGCTGACGAGCTGTAAGAAGTGTCTGCTAATTACGAAAGTCCAAATTCGAACCGCTTTGAAGATGGCGAGCTCGGAGAGTCTCAACAGGAGTCGTGTGCTAACCTTTCGTCTTGGTCGAGAGACTCGAAACGGGGGCCTTCTCTCGCTCTACGCCCACTGACTCGTAAATCTACAGTCAGGAAGAGGTAACGGTCACGCAGAGTTCAGCCCGTGTTGTTTTTTCTTGCTCATGTATGTAATTTCATTTCAAATAATTTTATTATCTCATGCTCACTCAAATTACACGCTACACACACTAAGGTACTGAAGGTCTGAGAGGAACACGCTAATGAGGTTGGGTAAAATATGCAGGTGGTCATTGTGCTAATGCATGGGGTTTATACAAGTCAAACTATGGAGCTTTTAGCTTTTATTTCCTCCTTATGTCTATAGATTGGAAGCAGCTGCATGTAATGAATGAGACTATTAAAAAAAGCCCTCATCAGTTAGTGCCTCACTCAGAAGGAATTCCGGTTCAAAATAATCCGCATATTTTGACCTAAATCGAAGTTGACTGTGACTCGCCTCCTGCATAATTGTCCGAACGTTGCGTTTTTACAGTGTCACTAAATTTCTGCGCCATTAGGAAAGAACAATCGTCTAGATTCAGCATGCACATGTTATCTGCGACCTCCCGGCTGATTAATCTTAAAGCAACAGAAGTGACCAGTTTTTACCCTCTGCATTAAGCACAACAGTATGTAGAGCGAACCGAGCGTAACGAAACTTTTTTTTTTTTTCAGTGGTTCAGTGTTCCAATGTGTCCCACGAGGCCTCCAGCAAATCACATAGCTCAGTAAAATCAGCACGAAGCAGAGAAACTTCTGGAAATCTCATCAGCGAGGCGCACGACCGTCAATCAAATTCACAAATCGGAGGGGTTTGTGACCTTAGATTTGCGGGGAGTCGCTCAGGGCTGATCGAATTAGCTATCGGTCTATCGAAGGCAGGGATATTTTGGCATGTTTGAAAATCTTAATACTTTATTGCTCTTGAGAGGAACAAACCCCCTGAACCTCATAGACGTTTCATGCCTGATAGACGTAATACTCCAAAAGCTCTGTAATTTATTCCAGTGAAAACATACTGAAACCGCTGTGTGTTGTTTAAAACCAAAATGTGCGCAAAGACAGAGCGTAACTCCTATATATGTCCCATTTGCGGTGACTGAATGATGTGCGGGTTGTGTTTTTCTCTCCACACACACTCTCTCATGAGCTTTTTTTTTCTCCCATGGGTGCAGGAATGGAGTCCCAACAGTATGGTTCTCATAATTGTTCACAATCTACCCTGAAATTATTTTAATACGGGGCCACTTTCATTTAAACAAAACGCGCGCACACACACTTATTGTACATCAGTCAGAAGAGTATTGGTATGATTTAGATTTTTGTGGTAAATATATCCATATATCCTAGATTGCCATCTTTTATTTGCTCCTCAAAAAGATGAGGAAACATGAAGAAAAGTCGATCCAATCAGAATTCACCTAAAACAAATATCAAAACAAACAAACAAAAGCTATTTTTCCAGTTATGTCAGATTTATAGTTTTTTAATCTGATCTTTTGGTAAGATTTTGGTTATTTCAATTTAAATATTTCCAATTAATACACATTTTCTATTTCATATATATTTGATATGTAAATAACTGGAACTTTTTTTGCATGAAGTAATCAGAAAAGTAAACTAAACTAAAGTTATTATATATTTATGATATATTTATATTCAATAAATATGTAATATTAAATCACGTTATAATAACATTATAAACAATAATATCATATAAAAATAGCTCATGCTGCCTAATTCAAAATCTTTTTGTCCTTCTAGTTTGCCTGAAATATAGTCTCACCTCTTAAATAAATAAATAATAAAAATGAATTACCAAAGTCATAAGTTCAATACTTCAATCCATTATGTATAGAATAAAAGGTCAGCATTCCCCAGTGGATGTTACAGAATAACACACAAATAGGACTTAACATACAGATCCATAAACAAATTTGTCATTGGACCAAAGAGAAGTGTAAATGTGTGCTTGCACTTACTAATATCTGGGTCATTCTGTCGAGGCCTCACCGGACGAATCCATCCGTGTCCATTTCCTGGAAACACTGTTAGACGAGTTAAAAAACAAACACTCACATGTTTCCAAGCATTTGAGCTACATACAGAAAATTCTGCTTAAATAAAGTACCTGGTAAAGTAAGCCTTGTGAATGACCCCCTCTGGCCTGCTTTATCCTATACATCCCACATATCAAATCACTCCACCACTCTTCCTTGCACTCCACGGAGGAGGAAATTCCCTGGAAAATGAGACACATCCTTCTGGCTGGGATATCCTGGATCAGTTTCATCCTCATCCTAAACCTGATACTGAACTAAACTCTCCCACCATGTGTGTTCGTAACCCCGCGCTCCACTGCAGGGAAAAAGATTCAACAACAATAGCGTAAAAAGGCATTTAGCATGTTTATGTAAATACAATATTGAACATGCATGCACATGTCACTATGCATCACTTAAAACGGTTTTAAAAAAAACACTACTTAAAATTAAACAATGAAATGCAAATACAAAGAATTGTATGTTAACATTGTTAATATGGCAATAGCTGAACAGGAAAATGTAACATTTTCTAACAATAGTGCAAGTTGCAATTCATTTTGCTTTGTGTAGTTTAAATTATGCATGGCCTAAAATATATTAGCACATAAAAAGCCGACTGAATTGTTTATATATATATATATATATATACACATGCATAAATGCTTGAAATGAGTAAAATATCAGTTGTGATGAATGTATGTATTAACTAGAAGTCTCATAAATATTTTTTGTGTGTGTTATATTATGCAAAAGAATAATTATAGATAATACAATTATTAAAAAAAATGGACAAGATCATACATTTAATAACAACAACAGTGTATTTGGCAGTTGAAGCATATTTCTGCATGGCTGAACAGTCAGCAAAGAAACAAGTGGTTTTCCCATCAAACCTGACCCATTATCACCTTGTTTTATTATCATTATTAACCAGCGCAAACACAACAACATGCTGACTGCACATTTGAATCTTCATTTTCACCGTGAACCAACACCGACAGGCGAGGAGTCTATAAAAATAATCAGAGTGTACGTGGAGGGTGAGAAGTCTGCTAATCAGAAGACAAGACCCCCGTCCTCCCCCACCACCTCCCTCCCTTCATTTTCCCTTCTAATTACTTTGTCTTCTGATAAAGGCATGGCTTTGGGATCATCAAAGGTCCTTGAAACAAAGAGCAATATATAGCAATTACTGAGCCTCTCATCTGCCGGGCTCAGATTAAAAAGCAGCACACAAGAACACTCCAAACTCTTGGCTCGTACGTTCGGAGCTGTCATAACATTGTGTCTGGAACGTTCTGTGGAATTCTGCAGTCCTGCGAAGGCAATTAGGACGAACAATTAGCTCATAATTGCTTAAGACTCGCTATGCACATCTTAACTTGAATTCAAATAAAATTACTTTATATGGACGTGTAGATCTGAGCATTGTGTTGTTTTTCCTTTAGGGGTCATGACACAATGAGAGCTTTTGTTTAGTTTGTTTAGTCAACTATACGGATACATATGTTGGCTTTCAAAGAACTGAATAATATGAACCGATATTTTATTCAGAATATAACAGAGAACATCAAAACTGTTCAAACAAAAAATGTTACACTTTATCCACTAAATGAGCTCATTTTAAATTTGATAGCTGCTATAAGCCTCAAGACGTTGGCATGTGAGCAACAAAGGGCTGAAAAGCAAGACATTCGGAAAAGATTCAGCTGGGAGAGCATCTAGCAACTAATTAAGTTATTCGACATCAGGTCTGTAACATGATTAGCTATAAAAAAGAGATCTTAGAGAAGCAGAGTCTCTCAGAAGTAAATATTGGTGGAGGCGCTCCAAACTGTGAAAGAGTCCATAAAAAGACTGCAGAGTAATTTAAACACAATGATCCTCTACGTCACATTGCAAAGGCTTTGCAAATCTCAATCTACAGTTCATAACATCATCAAAAGATTCAGAGAACCTGCGGAAAGACAAAGATCTTCATTGACATTACTAAATGGGCCCAGGAATAGTTCCAGAAACCACTGTCGATAAACACAATCCACTGTGCCATCTGAAGATGCCAACTTAAGCCCTATGATGCAAATATGAAGGTATAGCAGAACTCTTGGCCAACAGGACATGACGGGGGTGTCCTGCGGGGCAAGACTCATTTAAAACAGACTGTTTCCAGAAGTGGAAAATTGTTTTGTGGTTAGAAAAGTCAAAATTTACTATGAAATGTCCTTTATTTTATTAAAACAGCATGGCTTCGTAGTATAACAGCATGAGTGCTGAATTGGCCTGCCTTTTAGAGAACATTTGGCACATCATTAAACATCTGTTATGTTTACATGTTTGTTCTATTGTAAATAACTTACTGGCTCGGGTGATTTGAATTTACTTTAGTTAAAAAAAAACAATTAAATAAATAAATGAAAAAAAAAAAAAGGCCCAACATTTCTGAACAATTTCATTTCAAAAATATGATTTCAGTGTGAAATTGCATTTTAAAGAACTAGAGAGAAAACAACAACACAACAGCACCATAAAAGTTATATAAGTCGTCTTAAGTCATGCAGGGGCTTTCAGTAACAACAAACATGATCATAATTATTTATATTTTTTCTGTTAGAATACTAAAATAAAGCCAGGATGAAAAGACACCTAAAACCCATTTTATTTTCTTATTTACAGTTCTTTACCATATACAACTTTCCATATTCTGTCAAAAATCATGTTGGGAATTTAAAAAATGAATAAATAATAATAATGAAAAAACAAGTGTCACTGACATTAATAAAAAACAAGAAACAACATGTGTAAAAAAATTAGAATACTTTTTTGCAAGCATCTGTCAGTCAACTTGAAGCCATTCAGAACTATTTTACTTACAGAATATGATATCATATTTTAGATGGTTTAAAAAACTATTGAATATGTTCATTTGAATGTTACTACATTATTTGAAGTAGTCTCTAAGTTAAAAGACTCGTACAAATAATTTGTGCGCAATAAGACAGGTGCCATGCATTGACAAAGCAATTACTCAATTATTTATGTCATGTTGACTTTAAAAAGTTTCATTAAAAAGACACTACATGCGATCATAGACAGTACTAATTGTGACAGGTTTACCATGTAGATCAAACGTGATAACAAGAGCTACATGTAATCTGTCACCTAAATGTCTGGAACCCGAGCGCTGGTCTTATTAAGTCCTTATAGATGAAACCCAAGTGGTTAACATCTCTAATGAACAGGACTGTTCACAGCCCTGCCTGCACAGTGTGAACTTACATCGGAGTCATTAGCTGTTAAAAAGCTGATTATTGTGGAGGAAGTCTTTTCAAGGTTAAATACTGCAAGGTTCTGCTGTGAACACCCCTTAATTGCAATTATATTTGAAAAGAGTTGAAACTCTTTTACGCCCGCATTTAGTGTGAACGGTGAAAAGTGTTAAACATGAAAAAAAAAGCACCATGCCTGTCAGAATCCAGTAGCCTTATTAAACATTATTAAGCAGCATATTTGTGCGAATTTCAGAATTTCTATTTTTAAAACGGTTTCATGTAGTGAGTGATGATATACTGCAAAGAGACAAAATGTTCAACAAGAACTTTTTCTTGCAGGCTAGTTTTGAACGTTATTGATCACTTCATAATTATTTGGTAAATTACTGCTGCCACAATATCTAAAACAGAAAGAACAGATTTTAGCATCGCATAACTCGCTCACTAATTGATCCTCTGCAGTGAATGGGTGCCGTCAGAATTAGTTTTCAAACAGCTGATAAAAATATCACATAAAAACACATGTAATCCAGTATGTTTCTCCTGATTCAGACAAGATATCTTTTTCACTGGAGAAAGCATTATGGATAGTAGAGCACTCTTTATTTTAACCAGAGGCAACATTTTGAACTGATCTTTATTTATTTTTTATTTTTTTCTTACAAACATGCAACTTTTTACTTCACAAGATATTAACTGATGGACTTCAGTGGTATGGATTACTTGTGATGTTTTTTTATCAGCTCTACTTCTGATGGCACCCATTCACTGCAGAGGATCCTTTTGTGAGCAAATGACGTAATGCTAAGTTCCTCCGAAGCAATGAAGAAACAAAGTCATCTACATCTTGGACTGCTTAAGCATTAGCACATTTTCACCAATTTTCAGCAGTTTTATTTTTGGGTGAACTGTTCCTTTAAATGATCTTTTTTACAGCACTTTTATCAGTGCAGTCCCTGGGTAACCTGTTGGTTAGTAAATGAAACAGGAGTTTTCGCTGCAGTAGTTGGCGAAACGCTATGCAAAATCATTCACAGCAGTGTTTCCATCTCCCTGATCAGATCATGTGCAAAGCTTCTGTATGTGGTGAAAAAAGAGAAAGTGGGAGGACAGGAAATGCATCACCAGTCAGAGTCATAACTCCCTCCGAATTCCTCACAGTTCCTCGCACAATTACGTGGCGTGCGGAGCCGCTGCTTACACGCGCACACTCCTCTGATGACAGCCCATCTACAGGGACATGTAGAATCAACGGCCATAAGACAGTAGGTTACAGTTCAGAAGAATTTGCAAGTTAAGTAGGCAGTGAGTGGGGAGGACATGCAGATGAATGGGAAGCCACATCATGCCGTTGTTAGCTTTGCATGTAGGTTAATCATGTGACAAACGCATGGAGAACATTTACTTATCGGGCCTCCCCATTGGAAGAACCGTGGAGACATGCAAATCCTCACGAACTTAACTACGGCGGTGAAGGCATCTAGAGGGATTTTATCTCCCGTGAACAAGGTTTATGTTTCACAAAGCACAATATTACACCTGCATATACCATATTCATATCATTAGCACAAAAATACTAGAAGGCCCAAGATAATACAGTGAAATTAAATTGAATTGAAATGCTATTAGTATACTAAATAGAATAGCCTACGCTGACCTCAAAAAGTACTGGGAACATTGATGAGAATTCTTCTTGAGAATCAAATCTACATATTAGAAAGATTTCTGAAGGATCATGAGACACTGAAACAGGGTTTTCGCAATTAACTTCAACTAAAACCATAAAAACATTCAGTTAACTGAAATGAAGGTCAGAAAAAAATGAGTTTAATTTGGCTTCGTAAAATAACTAAAACTAAAGATCATGACAAAAACACACAATGATATCAATAAAATGATTTTGAGTAAATGGTTATGTAAGATATTGCATTATATAATCATCAAACCATGTGGCTTTTGCAAACGTTTTTAATAACGATTAACTATAAGCTTTTTCTCATACTTATTTTTACTTATGTGTACCGATGCTTATAATGTGTTATTTTTTTGTATTCATAAATGTATTTATTGTCAACACGGTAACACATTATTTTATGGTCACACCTATTAGTTACTTATTAGCATGCATATTACTAGAATATTAGCCATTTATTAGTGCTATCTAAGCACATATTAATGCCCTATTCTACATTCCTTATCCCTAAACTCAACAACTAGCTTACTAACTATTAATAAGTAGAAAATGAAGAATTTATTGAGGGAAAAATCATAGTTAATAGTTAACAAGTGTTACCGTCAACACCTAACCTATTTTTTTATTAAACGTTTTGCTCGACAAGTGTGCTTATTTTGTCTTGTTACATTATATTATCTTAACATCTGATTTTTTCACCTGTGGTGGATTTTGTTTCTTTTTCTGTAGGAAAATAAGACAAAAATGTAAGATTTTTTTTTTTTTTCTCCTGGTGTTTATTTGAAATAAATGGCAGCTGGTTTGTCATTTAATTTAGTGCAATTACATTTAAACACTTGGTCTTACACTAAGTGTTTAAAACATGTTTTGTGGCCACTGTACATCATTTAGCTAATTTAAGGCTATTAACATTACCAAACCACATCTAAGACCCAAAGGTGCTCAACCACACGGTAAGAAACTGCACTGCCCACACACAAAGGTTACAGGTTCAACCCCAACAAGTAGTGACCCTGAATGCAGAGTCAGTAACCGGCTCTATTACCATTGTGCTCTGGAGGAAGACACTTAACCCCAGGTTGCCCCAGAGGGACTGTCCATGAAATTAGCCTACTGTAATTTGCTTTAGATTACGAGTGCAAGCAACTAAACAAAGCATTTGACCCTATCGCATAACAACCTTTGATTTCTGTAGGATAAAGTCATCAGGAGTTGTAACTATCAGGTGAGACGTCCCTGTAGCGTCTTGCTTCACTTCAGGAACTGCCAACACATAAAAATGGAATTACATTCCCTGTTCACTCCACTCAATTAGTCCTCATCAAAAAAAGGAATATTCCCATGTAAAATATACAGAGGAAAGTCTTTTAATCATTTTAAAAAGGCCTGTGCTCCACATGTCTGGGAATATTTCAAGGAAGCAGCCAATTAGAAGTGTGAAAGTCGGAATATACTTGGCGAGTTAGGCTTACATATGGCATACGCTGGCATTTCTATAATTTAGCAGCGGTGCAATTAACAGTTATAATGTATGTACTTTCCCGTGAAGGTCTAATTTGAAGGTTTTGCACATCTGCATATGAAATAGGGAATATCGCAGCAGTCTTTGTGTCTTTTGACCGATGTCTAGTTTCTGAACTCTTTATCACAGAGCTGAGGTGATAGAGAGAGACATCTAGGAAATTCTAATGATAATATAATGGTTATTTTCCTACTAAAAAGATCTAAGCAGAAGTAAGTCTGTTTGATTTTATATTAGCGAGGTGACATTTGACCTTTTACTCATCGGAAAAAAAAAAAAGAGACATAACTGCGCTTGTTTTCAAGATACTGACCATACAATCATAATCAGTGGCCAGTATAAATATAAAAAGAAATTAAATAAAATGTTTATTCTATTAATTAAGAATACCATTTCAACAGATAGATATATAGATAGATATACATTAATATTTCAAATACATAAATAATACTAATCAACAATATATATATAAATCTTGATTTAAATCTTCAAAAACAGTAAGCAAAACAACTGTATTTAGCATTGATAAGATATGTTTCATTAGCAACAAGTCTGCATGATTACTGAAGTATAATAGAATGGAAAAAAAGACATCTTTGAGACTAAGACACTTTTTAACAAAATAAAATAAATAACAATTTATATGCAACATATTTGAAGATATTATTTCCAATATACACACACATTTATTTACCGCTATCCTAATTAAGGTCAGATGTATTATATGCATGATTGTCAGTGACCTGCACCCCGTCTCTGTCTCTCGACGCATTCGTTGAGAAGCACTGCTGTAGACTGCGCTACAGAGGATTAAAAGACTCAGGTATCGTGGTGGGCGCCAATGCGTTTGTGTGTGTGTGTGTGTGTTTGCCTTTGGAAGGTTCCCGGAAGCCATCTGGCTGTTCGGGGTGGTTAATATCCAAGAAATAATCCATTTACAGCTTTAAATCTACCGCCTGAAGTGTTCACACACTCTCTTGTCCTCCTAAAGAGCCGCAGCCTCCGGTGAGAACCCAATAACAGCGGCCTGCACAGCCCACATGCGCTGGGGACACGCAACTTTTCAAATGTATATGCACGCTCACTAATCTGCCTCCATTCACTCTGATTATGTAAGCCAGCAGCCGGGCTCTGAAAAGAGAGAGAAAGCACAGGCGGCGCATTGTGCACTGCGCTGTATTTTCTCCAGGGTGCGCGTCTACCTTGACATCGGAACCCGATTGAGCAGAAAATATCTTCTAATATTCACAGCGGTGCGCCAATATATCAAAACGCGGGCTGGTAAATATTTGCCACATGTTATTAGAGCACATAAACCACAGGGTATTTGGAGAGGTGAAAGGTCACGCCTAATGCCGTCCCCGGAGGGAGGAGTTTTGTATATAACCAAATGGAGCCACGTCCAGGAATCCCCAGCGGAGCAATGCAGGACATTGTAAATGGCCATATGCTAGTCTGTGTGGCTAAGGACAGTAAATATGTAAAGGAGATGGCTCATAAACCGTCATTATTAAACGAGTGACAAGGCTAATAGCGTATCTGTGCGCCGAAGCCCTCCTCTGCCACGGATAGGCCCATTAAAAAGCTCGGCGAAGGCAAATAGAGAGTTAGGTTATAACCTAACAAGGTGCAATTTTATCCCCACAGATCTCGCACGTATTTTTTAAGGCTATTTAAAGTCAAGAATAGCTTCTGTTTAAGCCCTCTTGATCTACTCGGAAAAGAAAGCTGAATATTTAATGCCAAACTAGCTTTGATAGGACTTTTTCTCGCTAATTAAAGCCACATTTCAGCCGGGCTTGGGGTAAGGTGCGCATACGGGAGCGGAGGGTGGAATATTGAACATTTCTGGTCAGCAGTTCTTCCTTTAAAAAACTGCCCATTAAATCAGGCTTAGCCGTGCCCTCATCTATAGGGCTTTCGTTCGGGTTCGGATAGGTAAAGCTCGTTTATCTGCGCGCTCGAGTCGTTAACAGGCCGAACGGGATAAGGGAACGGGCAGGGACGTTATTGTAGCTCATCTGTCAGAGACTCTGTTGGATTAATAATGGATGCGATGTTTAAGTAGGCATGTCCATTAGAAAAGAGACATCATTTATTTATTCAGATTGGGTGAAACCATCCAGCCTCTGAAACGGGGACGATTCCGCATTTTCAGCTCAGTCGAACTAATAATGCAGCAAATTCACTGTGGACTAATGTTTTTAGAGCAATAATAATATTATCACCGGCTCTTGACAGATGTTAAGTATTCCTGAATATTGTATGTCTGAAGCGAGGGGTAATGGATTCGCCTGGCCCACCGTTACAGAAGTATCATGCACCATGTTGAAACTGTAACTTACATATAATAAGAATGATAATTAAAGAAGCACTGGCATAAAAAGAGTGCAGTAGAATTTTAAAACAAACTATATGCTGTGATTAAACTCAGGTGCTTATATTTGATTAATTCAAACGTGATCATTTTCACAGTAACAAATGTAACAGGATAGAAGTGACAGATAGTTTCTAAACCATTTCAGTCTATGTCTTTAAATTTAAATATTATCTCACTGACGTTATTTATTTTTTGATTAAGATAATCGATTTAATGTCACAGATCTGCCAGTCCCCCGAAGTTCTAACCACCGTCACCTGCAACTCATCATCACCGCAATCAACAGCACCATAGCTCGTTTCGACAAGGTGGACTAAACTCCAGCATGCCTCCATTGTCTCTGTTTGTCTCCAACACTCCAATAAATCTGTAATTAGAAAGACTGTGCAAACCAACCAGTTCTCTGATACTCACCTTGATCAATGTCTTTATCCATTGTTACTTACTCTGCTGTGAAATAAACCATAATATTATACTTACCTCCTGTGTAGCGTCTGCCACCATAACACTTAATACCACAAAACACCACACGATTCATCAAATTATTGGTAATGCTTACTAAGCAGGTGTTTTCCATTCAGTCATGTCACTTCCTGGATGATGATGTCATTAAGGAAGGGCTAATTTACAAAATACTAACAGGATGGAGAGGACACAGAGAAAAGAAATGTTCTACCTCTCTCTAAACATGTTTTTTTTAGGTTTTAGACAGCAGGAGAAAAAAAGAGGAAAACCTGGAATGATGAAATTAAATTAAAATTCAATAATTAAAGTGTGTGAAATGTAAATGAATAAATAAAATATCATTTACTTAAATTCTCCTCTGTATTCACTTTATTGTGATAGTGTGATGAAATATTTTTTTTTTTAATACATATATATATTTAAATCTGGACATAAAAACAAGCATTTCTTCTTGCTCCCTTCAAATATGGTCTTCACTCATCATGATTTACCCATACTGCCATTATTTTATTACAATTTCTTTTAAAAATTATAATCTAAATGAAGATAAAAAACAGCACTTGTCGGGCCACATATCACAATGCTGATATTTATTGATATTCATTGTTTTTTTAGCATGTTTACATATGTATGCGTTGTTATTGTGGCCCAGTGACATTCCCAAATGGGAATTAAAACCAACTGCCCTCAGGACAAATGTTACTATTCATCCATGAATCTCGGGACCTTTTATTACATGGGGGTCTGATATCTAAAATGAGCCAATTACAAAGTCGTCCCAGACTGTTAAACATGCAGACGCTAAGCGTTTAGCTCCACTGAGTGTTTGCATGTTCTCTCATTGTTTCAAGTGAAGCAATCAAAATTCTGCATGATTTTTTTTTTTTGTGTGTGTGTGTTCTTTTGTGGGGTCAAATCGGTCTAAAGTACATGGGTGCATCATTAAAGGAAAAAGGAGCACTAACGCGCTTGTTCCGGATAAGTTCAGACAACTGTAAGCCACTGCTGTGATATTGTCCTGCTTTGTATGTGCGTTCATTATCAGTTAATGAGGTTCAGAAGGAATTAAAAGAACAAATAATTTCTCACCTCACAGGTGTTATCGAAATGAATGAGTTTACATCCTTTCTATTCAATATTTCACACACTTTAGATAGGGCACATGAAATTACATTTTCTGTGCTGTGTTTACATACTTCCTATTGGAACAGGAAGTTGTGGTGGACCATATGAAAGAACAAACCTTTTTGTTAAACAGTCTTTTGGCAATAGCTGCTACTTGGTCAGATGCGGGTAAAAAGGTTAAGGTTTAGCTGGTTAGTTAACTGTTCATAAGCCCATGCTGGTGAAAGCCATAATCACACCACCTAGATTTAAAAAAATAAATAAATACAATTTTTGTATTATTGTACTGCTGCAGAAAGAATGAGAAGAAGAATTGTTGAATGTTGTTTTTGTTTTCTTCACGCACAAAAAGTATTCTCGTAGTTTGGTTAATGGCTATGTTTGAGGAATACATTCAAAAATCATTATAATATATATATATATATATATAAATATAAATAAATAAAAAAACTTCCAGAACCAACGCTGCTGAAAAAGTTGGCGTCAATAATGCACTCTATACTATTAAAATGCATTTATCGTTTCCAAACAAAGTCTATTATTGTATAACTGGTTCAATGTTACAGACGGTTATAACTTTATGATTTGCTTATAAACCCTCATTCCAACTTTTAGGAGTATACCAGCAACAGATATGAACATAAATCCCCAAAAAGTCCAATTATGATTTGGTTTGAGTCTTTAATGGCGATCATCAATGGTCTCTTTAACGTCCCTGCCTGTTAAAATACAGTTTTGTGGCTCTCAATCTATAAATTTCCCTGCAAATTTAAGCTTCGTATTGATTCACCGTCGCTACCAGTCGTATAAGTTTAACATTCACGTCTGTTCAGACTTCCTCACACGCCCTATATGGTCAGAAACAGGAAAGCCCCGTTATTAAAAGCAGCGATGTCGTGATCCCCTCCGCCAGGCTGTTTTCTGCAGAACGTGACCCACGGCGTCCTGCGCTGTACTCTGTTAAAGTAGTCAGGGCTGGCCGGCGTGAGCGCATGAGCTCTCTTTCTCTTGTTAAAGGTCAAGCAGCCCTTTTCTAAACAGTAATTGTGTATGATAGGTTAAGCATGTAATATGCAGCGGCGCTGAAAGCGGCTTCTCACCCATTCACGTACTGACCTGTTCCACTTCATAATGGTGATGTTGTAAAAGCGCAGACGCCTGCTGGGTCGAGCTGTTAGCTGTGAGAGCGGCAGGCTGAATGGTGAATGGCTGTTTCAGTGTTTTAAGCACCGTTCAGACTGTCCAGCGTCGAGTTTTGCTCTAATGAGCTGACTGTCAAAGACCGATCCCAGGCCAGAGTCGTTTCACTCTCGTTCTCTCGTATTTATGAAGCTCTCCGGCCCGACTGTCAAAAGTTCCACCATGACGTTTGATCATTTGGCAACAAATGCGATATTTGAGCCAAACGGATATTGGGGAAGTTCCATTGAACTCCGTTCTGTTTTTATATGGTCACCTCATTGAAAGCACTACAGAAATATGATATATAAAACTAAAACAGACCTTTCTGCTGGCTATTTATGTTTTGATGTAGAAATGTATGGTTTCCTGGTCTGGTGGTTATATATGTATATATACGTGATTTATTGTCAGTGCAAAAATGTGTGAAGAGGTTTTATGGGGAGTTGAAGGTTTGGTTATTATTTTGTTTTCCATTTCTTGAGAGTCCAAAAAGTCTAGTGCAAGCTTGCCATGTATGTATATTGTCATTTATTTAGATGTATTATATTTTAAGCTTCTGAATACTTGAATAAATGGTTGTTTTGCATGTCACAGTACAAACTGTATATACTGTGCTAGTCATTTGCTTGTAACTAATGTCAACTTTTAGGAGTACATTGTAATATGCAAAGAAAAAAATATTTACCGTCAGTACATTTCATTTGAACATTTCTTCCGATTCAGCAAGCATGTACTGGTGGTTGATTTATATACAGTAGTTCAAAGTATAATTTAACCTGGTCTGAGAGACGTCGTGTACATGCTGCTGCTAAATATGGTCATATTCTAAGTGCTTAAAGAAATAATTCATGCCAAAATGAAAACTGTGTGAAATGAAAGTCATTTACTCACCATCAGGTCATTCCAAACCCATATGGCTTTCTTTCTTCTGAGGAACACACAGAGACGTGTTAAACTACATCCTGGCTGCTCTTTTCAGTAGAATTTTCAAACATGCATTGATCAAAAGTAAACTGCATTGCAATCAGACTATGCACTTTTTAATTCATTCCTTTTCTGATATTTAAACATTGAAAGTCATAGCACACTGCTGTATAGAAGCCCATTTACGGCACAAAAGAAAAAAAAAAAAGAATAAAAAGTCAAAAGTATGACATACTTAAGTCCTAAAATTTAATTATCACATGGTAAATTAAAACTATGAGATTAAAAAGTCAATCCACTTTAATTCTGTACTGTTTCGAGGAAGGACAGACAAATTTCACAACAAAATTCACATCTGAAAAAATAATCCATTCCTCAACAATGCATGTCAAATTTTATACTTGGACTTCACAGACTGTTCAAAACTCTAACCTTAAGTAGTTCAAGCCTATTGCGCCCCCTCACCTGTGTGTAGAATGCTGAATCTTTGATCAGATGTCGCAACGCACGTACAGCAGAAAAGAGAGATATCGTCAACCTAATTTGAAGGTGCTATCTGGTGTAGGTATGTTAATGAGTCTTGGGGCACTTGGAATTTCTGTCTCTATGTGTATCGACTGCTGAGGAGAACCTGGCAGAACTAATCCGGCTGTCTGATCTCCCTCCTGCTCCATGCCACTCTGTTAATTACCGAGCTACTATTGACAAGCTCTCAGCTCAGCGCGCTGATCCATCAGCCGGCAGTACAGAGCGATTAGACGATCACTCCCCAAATTTCTAACGCCAGGAGAGAAGGGCTATTATTCACTTAAGAGAGGAATGACAATGCTTCCTTCTCAAACCTGGATCACTTTTAGAGAGGGTGGGAAATTAGCTGTCTCCCCCTTCTCTGTGGAGAGTAAGACCCCTCGCTGGGCTTGGAAGGTCTCAGAAGAACAGAACTCAAATTACATGTACCATAAATACTGTTGAAAATGTTTTGTTTGTGTCTGTACTTACTTCATAACTATATGTGTTTGTAATATTCCTAAAAATAGTGGTACTGCTTTCACTAAACAACATCAGCAATTAATGACCAGTATTTCGACTAAATATGTTAAAACAAGCTACAAATTGCTGCATAAATGAATGAATGAATTATACATTTTATATAAAATATATTTTAATACTTCTATACACTATCCCCCAGTTTCACAGACAAGGCTTAAGCTAGTCCCAGACTAAATTGCATGTTTGAGCTGTCTCAGATGAAAATATATTGCTCTGACAAATCTTAAAACATGTCAGTGTCATCGTTAAGATGCACCACTGTAATAGAGTTGCTTAAATATCTTTAACTTTTTAATTTAACTAATGCCTAGTCCTGGCTTAAGGTAAGCTCCGTTTGTGAAACCGGGCGTATAACATATAATTATATTAACATCCTATACACATGCAAATTTTTTTATAAAACTAAACATTTTATAAATAAAAATAATAATAATACATTCAAAAACATTTATTTCATACATAAATAAATACAAAAATAAATCCCTAGTGCCTAATGATGTACCACAAATATATCAAATATTTGATAAAATATTCAAATAAAATACAAATAATAAAATAACCATATAAAATATACAGATTTGTATGTTTCTCTTTTGGTGTGCGTCAAGCTGAATAAATAAATTGTTAATATAATAAATACAATAAGACACTACAGCTAATAAGATTAAACATCTATTTAGCTTCGATATACTATACTAGGAATAAAAAAAAAATAATTATTATTTTATGTAGAGCTGCAAGATTTGGGAAAAATGTCGATTATAAAAGGTCAAAATTGTGATTTGCGATTGTGATATGATAAACAAGTGGTTTGACTCAACTTGCTTGTTATCAAGGAAAATGCACACACAGATTACTAATACTGCTTACATCTTGTATTTCTCAACTGGAAAATATGACAGAAAGATGCTTGTCTATAGCCTGCTGCAGTACAAGCTGCCAGTATGAAAGCACAATTGGTGCGCGCTGATCATGCTCTGCATACTTGCCGCTTCAACGCTGCTTATGCGTGCAGTAAAAAAACAGCGTGTTGAACGTGCCGCTTAACTCACGCGAATCGCGCTGCAGGATATCTAATTGCGTCTTTGCATTGACTTAACATGTAAATCACTCGCACTTAGCGCTTCAACGCATCTGGTGGGAACGCAAGAATGAATGTCTTGTTACGTCCACGAATGCATTTGATTATTTAATATAATCGCAACATTTGCTGTAATGTAATCGCATAGGCTGACATCGCGAATGCGATATGATTAATCCTGCAGCACTAATTCTATGCTGTTTTGTGTTGTATCACAAAATCAATCAATATTCCATTTTTATGCTCATCTGTGAGGCAATTTTACTTTTCTGCAAGGCTATCACCTAGGCCACTTTTGTTGTATTTCTTTTTTTTTTTACCTAGGCCACATAAGCCATCACTGCATAATGTTTTGATGTACTGGATTTCAGCAAACTCACAATGAAGTCTGGCTCCATTATGAATGATCAAGTTCAAAATGATTGAATAAATTGCTAAAAGAAAAAAAAAAGAGACCTATTCTACATTCATGTATTTCGAATAACATGGCACTGGTAACATCAACAAAGCAACGCAAGATGCTTTGGATAAATGCATAAATGTTTTCTCTGAAACAGAAGTAAAATGACTTGTAAATGGTGAGTCGGGTGAATCTAAGTTGTCAGTGTAGTAGAAACACATGTGCATGTGCCTGAGGACTTCAGGACTCGTCCTGGCCCTTTATATCTCATGTTCTTTAATGGGACGGGGTCAATTCTCTTTTTCCCACATAAGCACACCTGCCCTACCGCCTCGCTGCCCCTCTTTCCTCAGCCTGGGGGCAAAATCAACCTCCATATTAAGATGGTAATGCCTGTGAACTGTAGGGAGGCGGGGAAGGGCATCTTTTGCTCAGTCAGTCAAGCTCATCGTGTGTAACACATGCCTGAATCCACCAATTCACCCCAATCCTCACTAACACCAACCTCAGTAACAGCCACGCAGACACACCAGAGCCGCTAGCTGGAATTTACATGCAAATAAAGTCCAAACGCTTGAGCATCTACATTTGCTTATTTATCGCAGGGCTTCCCGGAGACTCAACTAATATGATGTGACACCAAAAATAATACTCAATTCGATTTACAATTCATCTAATAATGTTTAATTTTACTCTTCATTTAACATGATTTCCCAGCCAGTGATTACAAGACTGGATAGCATTAATTTGAGCAAGATGTACGATGTACCAGCGTGATCTTCTGTTCGCAAAAATGAATTCTGATCAAATTCAAAAGAACGAAAGCCTGAAAAGGCAGTAGCTTAATCATCTTTTGACGATGTTCATTTACTCTGGGATATATTTATCTATTTGGATTCAGCTGTACAGAAGTGTCTCATCGTTTGTGGTTCGTGTACAACTCCACAGACAGTGCAACGCTGCACGCACAACACCATATTAATGATATATTAACCATTAGGGTGGGATGTCTGAGAACCCCTCACAAAAGCTGAGTTATGTTGGGTTATAACTGCCACGACTCGAGTTATTTCTGCCATATAAAACTTTATAGATGTAAATATGGAAACACAGAGGCCACTGGGTCTCGTCCCTGTGTATGTGTACGACAACAAAACAACAAAGGAGAGCAGTTTAAAACCTGCTATATACATGTGAAAGTGTCAAATGCATAAATTCGGATTTTTATAAAGTTGTACTCTCATTTTTAGCTTGTTTAAATGTATATTATTCCTCTAACACAATGAGCAAAAAAGAGTACCGGTACAACTAAATGTCATATTTTTGTCCAAAATCAAAAGATCGGTACTCTAAATTATTTATATGAAAAACTATATGCATTCTATAATCTTCAAAATGAAGTAAAACTACTACTACAAAAAAGGTTAATTTAATTCCTCTAAGTGTAATAAGATTGATCAGAAAAATTACATAAATAGTATGTATGCATGTACTGTATGTGTATGCATATGTATATATTAACATATAGACGTATACAGAAATATACACACTAATATACATGAATTCTATATATAAGCTGAATCACAGAATTTATACATGTAGGTAGGATTTCATGATATTCAACCATGCAAAAAATATGCAGAATATAATGAATCACGCTGATTACATGAGCATGAGTTTTTTAAAAGATTCGGTCACACATGGCACACATTAAAATCATATCAGACGCATCGGGCTCTTGTCATTCACATTGATGGCATGTGAGATTACTCAGCTTTATCATCTGCTTATCATTGCGATGATTGGTGCGGTGATGTTTCGGACAGACAGGCGAGCAGCATGGGAAAAGCAGAGCTGCTTTTCCAGCCCCTGAAGTCTCACACACTCCAGCGGGCTGGTTTGCTTCTAATTTCAGGGTGTTGTCAGTAAGAGCGCTGGCCTTGCACCGAAAAAGCCCGGGGATTGAATTACTCTCCCTTTCTCTCGCCGTGACCTCGTCAGAGGGGGGTTAGAGAAAGAAAGAGGCAGAACGGGCCCCTACCTCGCCACTTCAGGCCCCCCGCTTCTTACAATACCCCGCGGGCTCTCCCAGCATCCAGCTTTCCTCGGATCTCCCTCCGCCATTTACGCCCACTCCCTCCTAAATGACCCGCACCACCCCGCACGGCCCGACAGAAGGCCTGTCCCCATTAGTGCTGATTGCTGACCTGATTTTGTTTCCCTGGTGTCCCCATAGTCAGAATTTCAGGATTTGTGATCTTGTGACTTTGTTTTGAAAGAGGTTTTTTTTTCCTTTTTTTCTTTTGCTGGAGTCTTCCTCACAGGCTTTGTGTTTCTCAACATTAGCAATTCCACAATACAAACAACAAAAGGATGAAAGCGGGGCGAGAAAGAACATGCTGCAGTAAAGAGGAAGAAAAAAACATGAGGTTAGCTGTGCGCATTCCAGAGAACCGCGAAAAGCGTGTTGCTCCAAATTAATTACAGCAGATTCTCAACCATTTCTCTCGCCATCTCAACGCGACTGTTGTTTTCCCTCCAATACCTCACGGAGTTCTACCTTCTGCCGTAAAAAATTCAGAAGCCCCGTTAGTCCCGTCTGGAGTCAAGGTCAGAATGCACGCATTTTGATGACAGACAAATCTCTTTCATTTTTCATGAGTTGCTTAAAGGCATAGAGCGTTTTCTGCCAAAGCAGGGCCTGCGTAATGCGCGATCATTTTCCCCCCACCTCGCTCATTATGTCAAAACGCACACGCAACACAAAGACACATATTTGCTTTGAATTGATGTTTTCGGATTCGCGGGGTACACGCCGCTCGCTAACCGCCAGAGCAAGGACGTATAAATACATCCAGGCGGTCGGCGAAGGGTAATGATGTCTAGAACTGAGGTAATTTGTGGCCCAACAAAGTGTCAACCGCCACACAGTTCATCATTACAAACACCCTCCATATGCATGCGCCTGTACAGTTGGCAGAATTTGACAGCTCGGATATTAGCCCAAAAATTGCTTCAAGACCTTAAACGTGAGATATTAAAGCGGGGAGGTGCACGGGCGTGATTCATCTTGCCGTTCCGGGGCTGACGTCCCGCCGAACTGTAGCTGTCAGATGTGACTTACTGTCTTGATTATGTGCAGAATAAAGCAAACTGATCAAGACCAATGCTGCGAACAAATGACTGCAAAGTCAAGTGAGATGTTTTGTGAGGGCACGGGCAGACTTTTCCATCTCTGTTTGATCAAATTCCGGGTGTTTACTCCGAATTGTCACATGAAATAAATTTTATCATCAGGAATTCCCAGGAGGCGCTGCGGAGCAGCTGAATTTGATTGCGCATTTCCATACAATATATTCATAATATCAAGTGCCGTTTTGTAGTTATTACACATAATGAAACCGGAGATGTACACCTGTCAGTCATTAGAGCGCGGAACGTTCCGGATGCGAAGTGGCGTCTCAGAGGGTGAAATTACTCTCGGAGAGGGCCGTTCTCATTTTGGAAATCTGCTTCATGAGTCTGATGTTTGGCAGCTTCCATTTCAACCCACGCTGGCAATGAAAAAGCATTATCCTCCTCTGAAACGCCCAGGAGGCTTTCACAATCATCTGCAAACTGAGAGTTATTCTTATTTGCCTCCAACCTGTCAGGGGCCTCCGTTATTAATGTTCATATGTCATCAATAACCTGACATTACAGCATTTTAGCGGGAAATAGCATTTTAATTGTTTCCTTTCATGCAGGTTGGCACGGTAAGTGGTGATTGACCTCAAATATTGTGATGGAACGTTTCATTTTACTTCGCGTTTGACGGACCGTTAGTTACAGGTGAAGTTTCTGCGCCGCTGCCGTCTGCAAACAGAACTGCAAAAAAAATGATTGTTTGCAGACGGGTTTCCTTAACACTCCACTCTTCTTCCATTGGTTGGATGACCAGAACTCTTAAGGTTTTCATGAATTATTTTTTAGGAAAATTTATATATTGTTATTTTTTTTTTTTTTTACTATATACTAATACTAATAAGTAGAGAGAAGAAAAAAAACAAAACGTATCAACCAATCCAAACGAGTTGGCTATATATTCATTAATATTATTTATTTATTTGGTATTATCTTACTATTGATTTGGTTATTTTTTTATTCATTTGACTACAAAGTAATATTAAATAGTAAATCAAAAGTTTAATAAGTATTAGTTCCAATCCAAACAAATTGGTTATATACGCAACCAACGTCAATAAGGACCTGAAAAGAGCTAATTACATTGAGGTAAAAGTTAAATTCTCATAATGTAAAGGTTTTAACATTTTTTCCCAAGGATAATTCCACATTAATTGTAAAATGCATTCCTCTTTTATTATTTTACTATCATTTATTTTATGTTACGTTCATTTGGCTACAAAGTAATATTAAGCCATAAATAAAACAATAATAATAATAGTTTAAAATAAAAAAAATTCCCCCAAAATAATTTTGTAACCTTTTAAGTTTTTTTTACAAAAAGTTGTAATCTAAATAAACTGGCTGTTACGTTAAGTTTTTTTTTTTTTTATTTAAGTCAATTAAGTGAATAAAATACATTTAACATTTACTTTGGAATTTCAGCTCAATTACCTTTATGTGCTTTAGCCCAGACTGGCACTCTAAACACCCCTGTGTTTGTTAAGTGGGTTTCGTCTGCTGTTTGTCGCAGTGCACACAAATACAAACACAAAACCCGCAACTCCAAAAGCCATTTTGGCACCAAAGCCCCTCTACCGTGCAACCTTGCGGTATGTCATCAACTTCTCTCTTCACCTGCTGTCTGCCTGATACCTTCGTCTTGAGGACAACAACCGTGGCAAATATTTTACATATCGCCTGTCTTTGATGCTTGAAAGGTGTGTGATTTCACAACACGGGCGACGTGTCTCTGCTTTTTACGCTCCCCGCCTATGCTGCGGGACGTCCCGCCACGTTCTTTCATGTGTAGCGCACATACTCGAATCAAACAGGCCTCTGCGGTGGGGTCGTGTGTTTGTGAGAGTGAGAGAGAACAACAGCTTCCCGTGTTCCTGTCACCATCCTGCTGCATCCGTCTCTCATGTGCCATCTGGATGGATGTTGTGGAGTTAAGACGATGGAGAAGCGAAACACTCTCTTTCACTTTCTTTCTCGCTTTGTAACTACCCGCTGTCAGTCTGCTGTCTGGCAGCGATGGTGGTGTGGAGGAGACGTTCCTGTGGTGAGGATGACACAGATGTGGAGAAACTCACAATCAGGACTGATTCATAAGTAGGTTTTTCGAAGAAAATTCAAGTGGTGCTTGACCATGAATAAGTGGCCGAAATGATGCCAAGGTTCTGGATGCTGCTAAGTGCTTGCTTGCCATCCCAAGCATTTCACATAAATCAATACATTGCATTAGTATGTATTTATAAAAGAATCACAATTCTTTTATAAATGCATACAAACAAGCTCAACATGTTGATTTGTATTCATAACCAATGGAAAAGTTGCATGCTGAAAGTCAAAACAGTCACAAAATGTTCAAGAAAAGCGAGATGTGTCAAAACAGCTGCATTTAATTTACAAGAAAAAAAAAAGAATTTAATTTATTTAAGATTATATTCTTATTAAGACAATCTTAATCATGTACCCCTTGTGCTATTTATTCCATGCTTACATTTAAAAGATGTTATAGCAGTCAACTGTAACATTTACACATCATTTTACTTAAATCTACATTTACTTATTTTCTAAAATAAATATTAAAACCAGACACAAGACAAGCTTTAAAAAATATATATATTAAATGAAAAAAATATTTATTTATTTATTTATTTTGAAGTTCATTTTGAGAACAAAATATACAAGACAAGCAATTGTGTTATAAGGTTTGAAGTAAATCCATCTTGTTTTAAGGATTGATAAATAAATAAATACCTCTTATCTATCTATCTATCTATCTATCTATCTAT
>JAUYWG010000046.1:17656587-17678947 GCA_034779775.1 Enteromius afrohamiltoni | reverse complement strand
TGAGGTCAAAGGAACTGCCTGAAGAGCTCAGAGACAGAATTGTGGCAAGGCATAGATCTGGCCATGGTTACAAAAAAAATCTGATGCATAATCCGTAACTGGAAGACGTTTGGGACAACCAGAACCCTTCCTACAGTTGGCCGTCCGGCCAAACTGAGCTATCGGGGAGAAAGAGCCTTGGTGAGAGAGGTAATGAAGAACCCAAAGATCACTGTGGCTGAGCTCCAGACACGCAGTCGGGAGATGGGAGAAAGTTGTAGAAAGTCAACCATCACTGCAGCCCTCCACCAGTCGGGGCTTTATGGCACGAGTGGCTCGACGGAAGCCTATCCTCCAAGACACATGAAAGTCTGCATGGAAAAAAAAAACACCCAAAGGACTCCAAGATAGTGAGAAATAAGATTCTCTGGTCTGATGAGACCAAGATAGAACTTTTTGGCCATTTTAAGCGGTATGTGTGGAGAAAACCAAGCACTGCTCATCACCTGTCCAATACAGTCCCAGCAGTGAAGCATGGTGGTGGCAGCATCATGCTGTGGAGGTGTTTTTCAGCTGCAGGGACAAGACTACTGGTTGCAATCAAGGGAACCTGGACCAAAATCATCTCCAGAGTGCTCAGGGCCTCAGACTAGGCTGAAGGTTTACCTTCTAACAAGGCAATGGCCATCTCTGGAGACCTAAAAATGTCTGTCCACCAACGTTTACCATCCAGCCTGACAGAACTGAAGAGGATCTGCCTAGAAGAATGGGAGATTATCCCCAAATCCAGGTGTGAAAAACTTGTTGCATCTTTCTCAAAAAGACTCATGGCTGTATTAGATCAGAAGCGTGCTTCTACTAAATACTGAGCAAAAAGGGTACATGTGATGGACTATGTGATATATCAGCTTTTCTTTTTTAATAAATATGCAAAAATTTCAACAATTCTGTATTTTTTTCTGTCAATATGGGGTGCTGTGTATGCAATTTAACAAAGAGTGCAACATGTAAAGGGGACTGAATACTTTCCATACCCACTGTATTTTAAAAGAATGTCTAGTAAAAAGATGATATACAAATATAAACAGACATATATATATAGTGGTTTAGGATGAACTGTGCAACAGCTATGTACACAAGGTCAGCATACCTGAATAATGCGTGCATTACAAATCGATGTGCTTGTCAAAACAGATATGCATTAAACATGAAAAAGCATTGCACATACCATGTAGAGGCAGAAAGACCACTGCAAAAACTATGGATATATACCTTTTTATCCAGATAAAGGAATGCAAATGAGAGGACGGTGCGTAGGCCTTAAGAAATGCCAGTGATAAAGGGTAAAATGTCACTTCGATTTAAAGAGAGGACAGTTAGCAGTTCATTAAAGGGAGGGCCATATTGCGCTATGGAGGCCTGCTGGCAACCTCCTAGATCTGGGCCACTCACAGCCCGTCCAGATGGCATGAGAATCCGTGCGGAGTTTAAAAAGATCTTAGAGAGGGTGGCAGCGTGCTTCCCCTGCCCGTCACTGACATGGTGCGGCTTGCCAGAGCCCAGAGTTTCTCTCTCTCGCTTTCCGTCTCTCTGTAAAGTGTCATCGCCTGAGTGGGAATATGCTCGTACTAAAGAGCTGTTGGAAATGCTGATTTATGAGCACTGAAATGTATTCTGCTAGTTAGTATGGAGATCAGTGCTGAAGACGATTAGTACAGACATTGTCTCTGCTAGGAAAGCAAATATCACTGTATCACTGGAGGAAGTCCACATTCAATCAGCGCTGCCAACTGCTATTTAACTAAATGTGCCACATCAACAGCCGCTGTTTATCGTAATGCAATAAGAAGAGGTTCTGCATCCGAGCATTAGGGAACTAAATAAGAGTAGTCTTTATTCAGTAAAGAACTGCTAACCAGCATTGCTTGTTTTGTCGATCATGAAACGGAAGATACGCATGTCTGTTTTCTCTTATTTCTAGCATTATGAAGTCAAATGTATTTGTAGTTCAGACAGTTTATATGAACAGAATAGTTAAAACACATGATACAGTATATTGCAACAGTGTAGTAGTATTTAGAAACATAGTTCAGAACTGTGTTTCTAAATACTGCTACACTGTTGCATATATATATATACACACACACACACACATACACACATATATTAATAATTATATGTTAATAATAAATGATGTATTGAGTATAAATATTTTTACGCTATTTAGCATGTTTTTTGTATGTTTAATGATTAGTGACTACATCACATTGTTTATATCAGGTAACGTCATATTATTTTGAATTTTTAAGGAGCAGAAAATACTTATGGTAGTTTTAAATATATGAAGGAGGGATTTCCAGAAGGGTTCTTTCTATCTGTGTATCTCTCTCGCTCTTCTGCAGGGCTCCTAAGGGTCCTGGACTCACAGCGCTAGAAGGCTGCATTTATTCAGGTGAGTTCTAGGGTCAGGAACAAAAACACAGAGAAAAACTAGCAAAAACACAACATACACATTAAACTAGACATATATATTTTACATGTTTTATTTATTAGCTGCTGAGGAAATCATTACTACTTTATTGATAGAGTAAAACAAACTCCCCTACCGTTTGTGCAATGTACAGTACATGAAGTATTCCTCAGATTATACAGCTTGTTAAGAAATGTAAGTTTTTTTTTCCAAAAAATGATTCCCACGTGGTACACATTCAAACATGTGAAAAAAATCCCACATATTTAGAGACAAGAATATCAGATAGATTTTCTTGCGCTAGAAAGTAAATAACTACCAAAAATACTTTTGCAACCGTATTCTAGCTTGCTAAAATATAAAATATCCAGTTTAGCAACAGCAAACATCCATAACACACTATTTTGTAGCAAGAAACAACGATATTTAAACTTTACCTCAGAGATTGGCAAGCGTCGCGAACACGAAACTCCCCAGAGGCCGGATTGCTTTACGTCACCAACAAATATACGTGCACAGACACGTATATTTACGACAGTATATGCTTAACTGTAGGGGGCTCCAAAGTCGCAAAAATACACAAAACTGCATACATTTGTTTAGACTTAAATGAAACTTTCAAAAAGTGAAAAGTCTTTCTGAAATGTGAATAAAACCACAGTTTTCCCCGTAATGACAGCAATCTTCTGAAATATTTGGTTAAACATTATAAACACATATCTGGTCTCATTACGTGTATCAATCATAATATGGATTTGTCAAATTAAATGCTCATATAGCAGAGTCAGACTGACCAAGAATGCTCAAGGAACATAAAACATGACAAATTACGGGAGCTTATGTCCCAGCAGACTGGCATGATTCACTGCTGGACTTGACCACTTCAGCAATAAGGCGGAAAACACAGTTATAACAGATGGCCTGACACAACATAACCCAAAACCCTCAAAAGTGTGGGCTTATCTGTCATGCTCGGAGTTCTGGATATTGACTCTAAAAGCCAGCAAACTTTAGCCTACGTCTCTATGGCTTACAGGAAGTTGCTTGAGAGATAAGAGAGCAAATATTAAGCTTCACTACTACTGTTTTTTTTTTCTCCGATGTGTTTGATCAAACTTTTTGTGAATATATGACCCACTGCTTTTGACTTATTGACCTTTGCAGCTCGGATCCATCACTCGTAAATATACAGTACCAAAAGATTTGATCATGGAAGAATCCGTCTCTTTCTCCATCTTCTGCGCTTTAAGCTTGGACTCCTCGAATGGCAGGGCATAGTTGGAGGGCCGGTATCTAATTGATCTCCTTAACCTGTATAAATAGTTTGTGTGTTCGGCGGTCACAGCACCATGCAGTCACAAGTGGGAATTAATAACAAAATCACCATGGGGGTGGATGAACTGACAGCTAGCGAGTCCTTCGAATTGGCCCAGCTCATTTCTCCAGTACCTGCTGACCTCTGAGGCAATGCCTGCCATCATTTACAGTATCGGGCCTGAATTATTCATGTCACGTTCTCTCCGCTGAGAGGAAATCAATGCAGGTGGTCATTCCGTTTGTGCATCCTCTCCGTAGCCATTATTCTGAACGCGTTGGCCATAAACGTTCCTCACAGTCGAGGACTTGTTGAAGAGCTACATCTCTGTAACAATGAGGTTTTAGCCAAAAGTGAACACAAGAAAACCATAAAACCAGTATTATTACAAATTAAAAGAACTGTTTTCTATTTGCTGCTATATATATATATATATATATATATATATTATTTTTCAAGTAATATGAAATTAAAAAAATAGGATTTGTAACCGTGTAAAAGTCTTTACTGTCACATCTGATAAACGTAATAAGAAAAATGTTGAATAAAACTGAATGCGTAAAAACTAACCCTGTTTTTACAAATATTATGTCTAATGCAAAAAAATGAGCCTGACTAGTCTATTTGTGGTCATAGAAGGGGAAGGAACATACAAAATACAAAATTTTCTTTACAACCAAAAATCTACACAAATGCCAGAAAGAAATCCACTTGGCTCTGAATGATTAATTCATCCTTCCCACTCCTTTTTACCTCTCACCGGTTTAATACAAATCTCCCAAGCCCTTCTGAAAAGCCTTAGAATATCTTTAAATATTAATCTGGATAAGAAACCATGTAATTATGTCAATCTAGCAGTTCACTTGAGTTTAACCTGGTATTTAGGTCATTATTCTACCTGAATTTAAGAGCAGGCACTGAGTGATTTCTATTTGACAGGAGACAGGGAATATCCTGAGCATAGACACACAGCCTCTGAAGATCACCGAGTTGCTCAAAGGAGAGGCGTGGAGGGTTGTTAAGCCTCATTAAAAGAGTCACGCATATTAATGACTGGAACTCAGATCTGACTGGCCCAGTCAAAAGGCAGGTTAATGAATATGGCCGCGGGGGTTCATGGGAAATTACTCACATTTTGCAGCTGGAAGAGCAAGTGATTTGCCCTACCTTTGTATAACAGAGAGATATAATACAAGTAACAGGTATTTAAAAAAATATACAAATACAGCATATATTTGTTTAAATTGCTGTTTAATATAATTGTAACAAATTGTATGATGTATGTTGTATATAGATAGATAGATAGATAGATAGATAGATAAGGCACCAATTAGGCAGCAATTTCTGCTTTTTTTATTTATTTTTTAGGGAGTATGCTTTTCTTCTTTAAATATCTTGTATGTTTGGAAATGTGCAACATCAGATTAATAAAAAAGTCAAACAATTGGAGCTTCCAGAGAGAGTAATAATAAAATTCATGCAAATGCAAACCAAAACAGGATGGCAGGCACTCCGGCAGCTAGTGACCTTTAAGTTCATGATGAAAAACAAATGTCAAGTGTCTAAGAGGGTGGACTGTTCCAGGCTTTGCAGGGATTTGGTGTGTTGTCTTATAGGACACATTAATTCAACCCACCATCAATATCTTGGAAAACAGTGGTGTTTGTGCTCAAATCCAGCTCCTTATTTATATAGAAAACAAGATTGGGACTGTTTGATCCTCTCTTAGTGATGTAGATGAGGGCGATGTAACCCCGCTTAGACACAGTCATTAGGCACCGCATTGATTATAAAGATGGGTGTGATTTAAATTGCAATTGTACACAGTTGCCACATGCACAGCTAAAACAATCCAAGTTTTTATTTTTGTATTTTGTGATGTTTGTCTGGTTATCTGACGTTTTGATAGAGTTGCTATGCGGGTATTTAGTGCTATCTATATAGGGTCATTAAGCTGTTTTCTTACTGGCCCATGTCAAATCATATTATAAAAAATGTAATTTTTCGAAGTTGTAAAAATTACTGGAGAGCATATTACAAGAAAATACTTTCCATTTTAAAATTTCATGCATAATTATGTCGCTTGCCATTTTTTGCACTGTTGTTTCTTAATGCATGTTCCTAATTGTCTTACTTAATTTGCTTTTATCTATTACTATGCATTGTTCGGATCAAAACTGTAGACACTTTTAATTTCCTTTTGGGGACAAATACTTTATCATTTCTTCTTTGTTATTATTTGTGAGACTAACAATCCTTTTCTACACTCATTTATTTGCAGTTTAAATGAACATATGGCCAGCCTTGAATGTATGAGACGAATGTATAGTTTGCAAAGACAAAACCTTTAATCAGATTTCTCAACAAGCTGCACATTTTGAGATATCATTCACAGGACGAGTCATGAACAGAAGCTCGGAAACCTCATTTAGAAGTTTGTTCAAATCCCCAACCCAAACACGTCGAAGCTACACGTATGACACTCAACACCTCGTCCGCCTCTGCAAGCACATGATGAGAAATAAAATAAAAGTTGAGCGCTTATTTTATAAATATGCCAATTTACAATAACATATGCCTGTGCAGATGACGTGCCAGGCTGGAGTTATATTTCATCCTGAAGAGAAAGGTCTTGGTAACATTCTTATTGAAACGAGAAAAAGATTGATAACTCTGAGCTTGTTGTCGACAGAGTTTACACAGATCATGTCATACAAACTCACTGTATAGAGTCCCACATCTCCACAGAGAGCGACCGTTTGGTGTAGAAGGAGCCAACGTTCAATGGGAGGAGAATTTGTCCCTGCAAAAGCAAGCAGAATCCCATCTGAGATTTGACAATGATAGAATTGCATTAAAATAACTGGGTAAAATACAATGACTATGTCCGATAATTCAGTCTTCCCAAACGTCTCGGGTATACTTATAGGGACAGAGATATACAATGTTTTTGGCGCAACCAAACAAATCTACTCGCTTTCTCCCAACAAAGTCGGTCTCCGAACAATAAAATCAAATGATGAATTCTTTTCAGGAGGTCAGAGGGTTCTTGGTAGTTTGTTCATTTACGCCCAATGCTCAATGCACTAAAGAAAATCCCTGAATTTAATAGAAACTCGGAGGTGGAAATGCCTGTCACTAGTCTTCAAAGCAGCTCCTTCCACAACATAAAGACCGGATTGGACTATTTTATGACTTACAGTGCCCACAAATAAATGTTCCAAGTACACAAAGACAACTCTTTCAACATAGTGAGGAAGGAAAGACATTTGTATATCCTGCAGCATGTAGAAAGGTTACACGGCCTCTTGTTTGAGAGTATGGAAACTATTGTTTTGATAGATCCATCCACCTCATAACAAACCCGACGCATCCTATGCAGATCGCTTCGAGGACAACCGGCGCTTACAATGTCCCTGTTTACGTCTGATAAACATATCAGATATCCAGCGGCTCATTTTCCGAAGTTGACTCCCGACAAATATTTTGTAACTCTATCACCATCCGCTTTTATTTCCCTCACTCGTCCGGTGACTGGAAGTCGACTTCGGCTAAACGCGGGCAATTTGGTTCACTTTTCTCCACCTTCACCCTATTTCTGTCAACCGGATTGTGGGAAAAGCGATGTGTCCCCAACAATTCCATCATGAAGAAATGAGGAAAGGCAACATTACAGATGAGTTCACATATACAGTAGTCAGGCTGAACCCCCCTTCGCTCTCCTCCTTGCCTCTGACAGTTATTGTTTGCCGAACGGATGACAAGATTGATGCTTCTCTGTAAATCAGGAGCGGGCATGAGTGACTCCTTCCCTTTCTCGTATCTATCATCGGCAGAATGGAGATTAATAGGAGAGAGTCCTATTCTTGGATTTGTTGAGGGCACTTGCTCCCTGACCTCTGGTAAATAATTAGATATCTTTGAGACCCAGTGCACCGTGGCGATGGACAGACAGGGCCTGCAGACGGACTATAATGGCCTGTGGGCTGAATTCATGAGCAAATGGTCTAGTCTACCCCAGACAAGAAAAGGCGAAGTAGTTTGGCTTTTGTGTGTTTTTATATATGCAAACATACCTGCATACAGAGGGAAAATATGCGTGCAGGTATGTTGTATGATGTATTTATGCATAAAAAAGTAAAAAAAACAATAAAACAGAATCTTTTCCGTTTGATATAGATAGTTCTAATTTGTAATATATATTATATTTGAAGAGTTCAGATGCTGTCTGTAAATTTCTTCTTAAAATAAGCGTTTTTATCAGGCTCCTATATTTTTGTTCAGCTATTTCTCTTTAATTGCATAAAAAAGGACCTATATATTGCCATTAGAGTAAATTGACTGAACCTACGCATAGAAGCCCAATATAAAAGTGAATTTTAGATGAAAAATTTTATTAATCAGATTGCACTTTGAGGCTTTTTTTCTTTATTTAGTCATTCATTCATATATATATATATATATATATATATATATATATATATATAGATAAAGATATTTGCTGAACTTACAATAGAATAACCATATAATTACCATATAATAAATACACACCTTACATACATAAATAGTTGTCTACACTAGAATAAATAAATAGTTGTCTAAACTAAATAATATCTATAATTATAGTGTGTACCTAATTTGTATTGTTTACATTTCTTTTTTTCCTTTCTTACTTTATCTGACAATGTTTGTTGTATGCTTCTTGCAGAAATAATTATCAATGCCTAGAGAGTGGAAATCCGGAGAAAGCTGGAAGGAAAGTATAAAGAAATGTGGCATGATCTAAAACAAAAGAGAACGATCACAAAGCTTGTTAAACACGCATCCTTTAGCTCCACAAGATGTTCATTAAACTCTTTGCAAGCAATTTTTATTTGTTTGTTTTCTTGTTTGCGTTTGTTTTGTTTTGTTTTTGGGAGGGAATGCCTTATAGCACTGTGTGTAAGCCGAAATCTGCATAAGTCATCTTCTAATTGGCTGTAAGGTTTCATTCTTCCAGCAATTAATAAGAGAATGCAACTTTCATGCACGCCTTGGTAAAAGGTATTAGAATATCTGTGCCATTGCTGCTGGAACAGAAAGAAGTGCATCCCAACAAAATATTATCAAAGACTCAGGGCCCAGGGGCCTTTTGGGTATTTTTATTTTCTTATAATTGACTTGTAATGTGCCTATATGGGCCATGTTTTCCTGCATTATAGAGGTTTAATGCTTTCCATTATCACTCTAGAAAATTTGAGGGTTATGCTTTAAAACTTAGAAAGACTTTCATTAACAATGGAACATTTGACAAAGAAAAAAAATACATAAATCCACAGCAAAGTATATACCAAAATAAGTCCTTTCTTAGAGTAGAACACATGTAAAGGGAAAAATTCAATATGTTTGAAAAGGTTTTCTTTGAGAAAAGCAAATAATAATAATAAAAATTCAGTTAATTATACTGGTTAAACTTTACAATAAAGGTTATTAGTTAACAACATTAGTAAGTATGAACTAAGAACGAACAACACTTCTACAGCATTTACTAGTCTTAGTTAATGTTAATCTCAACCTTTACAAACATATTATTAAAATCACAAGTTGTGTTTGTTTACATTAGTTAATGCACTGTGAACTTGAATAAACAAACTGTACTGTTTTCAATAACTAACATTAACAAAGATTAATAAATATTGTATTAAATCCATTGTTCGTTCATGTTAACAAATGACACCTTATTGTAAAGTGTTACCGTAACAATAAATTGTTAGTTTGTCCATGTCAAAATCATATGCAGAAAAAACGCAGAGCTGCAAACACCCTCATGAGTAAAATGTTCACTTGTGATATTATGCGGAAAAAAAAAAACGAAAAAAAACAAAACAAAACTATTTGTCAGTTTAGTGCTTAATCTAATAAAATGTACGGCACATAAAGAATGACCCAACTGCTCTTCTGTTCAAAACCAACGTCAGCGGCAAACATGACAGAGAGCAGTTCCAGCCAATGTTCTCACCCTTCATTAATGCCGTTAGACTTCTAGCGCTGGCTTCTGCTTTGGATTGCTGTCGAGGTGAAGTGCTTAGGCAAGAACGGAGTGATGGATGATCAGGCTGTGAAAAGGGGGACTTCTGGGCAGGAGAGGGTGGGGGTGAGTGATTCACTATTTCCCTCTTTCAAAGGCTTCTGTGATAATGACACATCTCCTGCTGCAGCGTCCTTTATTACTGCTACTAATAGAAACAACAATAATAAAAACAATAAAACTAATACAATAACACATAATAATAACCACCCTCCACATTACCATCATCATTATAAACTTAATTTGTCCCATTAATTGTCAGGCATTATGCTGAAAATACACAGCTCTCCTTTATAAACTGCAGTAATAATCTACGAATAGCTCTGCTATCGCTGTGAGGTGAAATTGTGCTGTAATGTAATATTATTTGATATTTAAGGGTTTACTTTTATAGCACACTTCTGTTTTTAAAATTAGGCCGCAATGATTCCGACATTATTGCGCAATAATCCAATGCAATATGTTTTATTGTATTTTTGCCAATTACATTACTCGCGGCCGAGTGCACCTGGATGTCACCTTTGAGGAGGTTGTTATAGGTTTATTATAAAGGTTTATTATTTCAGACCTGTTTACCTCCAGAAAATAATATTTTCTCCTGATAAGCAATTTTGTTTATTACTTTTAATGATTTCATTAAGAGGACGCCTCAGAGGTGGGCTGCGGTGTTGGGAAGCTCGCTCATCTTCCTTTGAGAAAATACAAACACATGCAAGGCACATTATGAAATTAACTATTAAAACCGCAAATGTTAATGATACCGGACAATGTACCTGATAACAATGTCATAACTGCCATCAATATAACAACATAATTTACTTAGAAACCACAACACACCACCCCAAAAGCAATAAATGCGTTTGTTGTCCTACAATTCAAATGGAGGATGTTAGTGATACATGATCCAAAAGAGTGAGTCACATTGTTTTGGTGAATTTGTTGATCAAGTTTTTAATATACTGAGGGAGAAAACCAACTAATGGTGATTCAGTTACTCTCAATGGCAGTTGCTTGGTCGGCACATATACCATCATTGCTTCATTGACAATCAGCTCTATAAGCATTCATAAAATGTAAATGACAATGATAATGTTATGTCAGGGACAGTAAAAGTATTTTTACATGCTTATAAATATTCACTAAATTACAATAAAATATTTGTATATGCCACTGGAATTTTTGCTGCTTATGAACTCAATATTTATGGCCTAAATAGGTTTCACCCATTTGGATTTCACATTCACAAAATAATAAACTTAATGTGATGCATATGCCTTAATCATACATAATCTTGGTATTGTATATCAAGCAAAAGTTTATTATTAACTATCTATTTAGTTTGAAATAATCATATTTTCAAAATAAATGTATTCAGATGTATTCAATTACAATTGTTTAACTTGGTTAAAATACATAGTATTACTGTGCTTTGAAAACACATTGTGGCAGTTTCCCGAATAGGTTTTAAGACTAGTCCTAGATTAAAATAAATGTTAAGAGCTGTCTAAACTGGAAAAAGCTTTCACTGAGATATCTTAAAATACATTATTATCATTGTTTATAAATGATAAGAGCTGTTTAGTCTTAACATGTCTTTAGTCTTAAAATGCTCATAGATAATGCATTTTTGTAAAACATGTTTCTAAAAAGGTCTAGTCCTGGCTTAATCTAATCCCTATCCGGGAAACCGGCCCTTTAAGTTTATAACAGAAATCTGAAAAATATCTCATTAGTTCATGATAAAAGTCTAAACGGATGTATTTATATATATGCAATTAAAATACATACATCATAATTCTTAAATAGGTTGTGTAGATTTTGTCAGTTATTTTTTTGTTAAAAAATATATAATCATACATTACATTTAGGAATATAGCTATGTATTTACTACTAAAAAAACTTTTGTAATGTCTATTTAGTGATTAAAAAAAACTGTTAATTGTAAAAAATGTTAAGTAATGTCATTAATTTAACTGATCAAGCAACTCATGTGGTTACATATGGTTTTTTACAGTCCGAAAATGGGCACCATTAGATACTTTTTGCCCCAAATGGTTTAGTTACCATTCTCTACCAGCTGCTAACAGCTGAAGTAGCTAAACTAGCCAAATCTTGACCCCTTATAGATAACTTATGGGGTAAATTAAGAGCATTAAGTTCTGCTCTTTGATTGCAAAATCTGGTTAAAAAAATAAAATTAAAAAAAAAAATCGCTGTACTAGTGCACAGTGAATGTAAACACTTCCATCATGGCTTTAAAGCATTCCACTCCAGGTTTGGTTTTGACACAGTTATGCTGCATGAGATTTCCAGTAATAAAATCATCCACGGGAGCTTATCTAAACATGCACAAATGAATTTACATCTTATTTAAGGCTCCATTTGTAAATACGCCAAAGTGATGGCTCACCCCAGTACATGCACTGAGTATGTTCAGATTAGAATCATCCAGTTAAGCTATAAGCAACAGTAATTGCCGTTCAAAGCACCTTGTCACTTGACAGTCAAGTTCAGTCAGGCGTATCGGCGCCCTATTGAAGTACCCTCCACTCAACAGCGTTCGGCTTCATACAAAGAGCGATTGTGTTGGGTGCAGAGTGGTTTACATGCTGTCGCTTTGACTCTGCCAGCGGCTTCATGGGAAAGCGGCGTGGGGTTCTGCCAGCCGTTCTCCGCTGCTCGCTGTGATTCCGTTAAGCAGCCCAGGCATCATGCCATCGCGCTGTAAAGCCTCCTCTGCTCATTCTTTCCTTTTCTCTGAAAGAAAGTCTGTTGACCTCAGATAGACAGGCTGAAATTTCCAGAGCATTAAATCAGGCCTGCTACTCGATGCCTTCACAGAGAGCTGACCCATGTAATCGCTATGCCGTACTGGAGTCGTATTGTTCTTAAGGCGTCGTCTTCGATGTGAGAGACAGGACCGGGCTTTCCTCAACAATGACGGCGTGTGGAAGCGTGACAGGGCTCTGCCGCTGCCGTCCATGGTTCAAGCGCTTCAGATTGAGAAAATGTCATAGTTTGGCTGAGAGCAAAGTGCAGTGGATAATCTTGTGTTGACCTCTACTCGCTTTACCGCTCCGGCTGTCCTGCCAAGAACGGGTGGTTAAAAGAAGGCCACCGCACCATGTTTTACTTCCTGAGATGCATGATACTGCTAATGTTTCTCTACCTGGACATTTATTTGCTGTTGTACATATAATAGTGTTGTAAGTGAACAGGGACTGCCAATTTTGTTCCGGAAACATGGTTCAAGAAGGGGTTTTCCCATCATTTACAACATATGGATGTACAGTAGAGTTTCACAAAAACAAACATATCCAAACATTAAAACAAAATGGAATATATATCCTGTTAATATACTGTGAAAGTCCTTATTGGAGAAAAAGGAATCACTGAATGTTGTTGAAATATACACTATAAATACACTGTATATACATATATATATATATATATATATATATATACAGTAAACTAAATAAACTATATAAACTAAAATGTTTTTAAAAATTTAAGTTTAAGATAACATTTGACAAATTGAGTTTTTAAAAGATTTAAAAATGCACTTATGTGTCTGTCTTTTTATTGATCAAGTGGTAAAAACAAGCCATTCTCGTAACTTTATGTGTCTGAAATGTGGGCATTGAATGACTAAGGCTAGGGCGAGAAATACCGCTGTATCTTTAAAAAAGGGGTGGAGACCGACAGAAACTCTGAGTTTTCATTTTTTTTTATTTTCTGAGAATAAAACCTGCTGCCGACCAGGTTAGGTTCAAAGAGTAAGTTACCACGGTAACTGACTCTGAGTTAAAGCTACCTCTCTTTCAGAAACAGGCTTGAGTTACCCTGCTTTCCTGAGACAAACCAGCCTTTTTGAAACAGAAAACTCAGAGTTTATCTTAGCTCAGAGTTAACAAACTCTTAGTTTTCACTTAACCTCCTTTCTGAAACAGGCCCCAATCATTTTTGTTTTGGAGCACTACTGCAACAGACAACAATATGGCAGCTATAACCTGTCAGGTGACACAACCACTGTTTTCCTCAACCATAAATACAAGCATATGCTCACCAGATAAATATTATTTATTGTGAAGAGAAAAGTTTACTTAAATTTTACTTTGTATGAGTCTCCTGTGTGCAAACAGCCCAAAATGTGTGTAGTCAGATTATTTTCAACATCTATTTTGGTCATCAAAGAAACTAAATTATTGTAGTTGTTAAGAACTGAATCCTACTCCCTTAAGATTTACACCCTGAGGACAGCATTCAGTGCGAAGAAAACAGTTCATGCATTCTCTCTGAATGACGTATTGAAAATAATCCCATCCCAAGTGGGACTTCAGTTAGCACATAAGCAGTACCAATACGCACTTCCTCCTCCCTCCCTCTGTGTTTGTGTCTCTTTCCTGCACTTGAGCCGCATACAAAGAAAGGAATTAAAAGCAGTGTTGGTTTGGAATGTGTTCCCAATTTCATACACTAAGGATTTGGCTAGATTGAGCGAATTCAGCAAAATAACTACTTAAGTCAGCAATTTGACTGTGTCGGAAATTCTTCAACATCTTTCGGTAGTGGAAATTCATTCTTGAGTGTTTACTTCAACCATGGCATTGAAAACATATTGTAAAGTACCTCTGATTGAAATGAGCTGGTAGTTTGATATCAGACTGATCGCCGTTGTTAGTAACTGATTACATTTAATCTGGATTACTTGTAATAAGATTAGGATTAGATTTCCAAATGCCTTCTCCAGACTACAGTTACTGTACTTTCTATTGATTATATATTACTCAAAATAGCAATAAATTATCATTTTAACGTTTAATGCACTTCATGTAACTATGAAAAGAATGTGCTTCCTTTATGTTTTTATATCAATGTGACCCTGGACCATAAAGCCAGTCATTAGGGGTAATTTGTATTTTTTTTTATCATTTTTTTTGGTTTGTTTTTTTGTCATAGGGTTTTTTTTTTTTCTAATTGATTTATATTTCCAATGAAAGCTGGACAAATAAGCTTTGATGCATGGTTTGTCTGTAAGGATAGGACAATATTTGGCTCATATGCACATTTTAAAAACTAGAATCTGAAGGTGCAAAATAAATAAATATACAGGGTGGGCAATTTATATGCGTACACCTAATAAAATAGGAATGGTTGGTGATATATCAAAATCTTGAAAAGTATCTCCTCTCACATATACTAATATACTTGATGTGCATATAACCATATTTCATTAATTACAAATCAAGGTATGCAACAAAATTCTGTAACAAAAATGTATTTTGTAAACATTAACTAAACGTAAAACTATATGTAAAAGAGTTTAGCTTTTAGATGCTGTCATTGCTATTGTCACAGAACCATACTTTATCCCATTGGATATGTTCAGAGAGAAAGATCATAGCAGAAACAGTGGCCAGCTCTTTAAAGCTCTCACCTCTCTGACTCTCTCCCGTGGGTGAAGATGCTGTGAGCACAACACCCAATTCAAACCAGGACACTCCAGCACACCTCCATCGCTCGGCTGGCGGGGGGTCGGGAGGGGTGCAGCAATGATTTGATTAATAAAAGTCAGAAATTTACAGGCAGAAAATAATCTATAGATGTGATGGAGTGGAACATTTCTCATCAAACTGTGAAAATTCTCAGATCCCAGAAGAACTGCGGCTCGGCAAAGTTCCATCTGTGCAAATACGAGCTCTGAGGAACACAGACTTGAGCTCAAAATGAGAAATTTGATGGCACGCGCGGTGAGTGTCGCAAACCTAATTTTAACATCTGAGAGTAGATTGAATACCTCCATTCATTTTTGGATAATTTAAAACGCTTCAGACCGACAATTTTTTTTTCACATGGCCAACTCCCCTGTGCAGCCTCTCAAAATTGATGGAGAATCTAAAACAATTAAACGCAGCAGCAACATTAACCCATTTTCACACCACTCTGTAAGGGTTTACACTCTTTTTCCCCAATAATTTCAAATATACTGGCATTTCATAGCCGTTTTAATTTTGTTTTTTTTTCTTTTTTTAAAGGGTGAAACCACAGTTAGTTAAAGATAATCAAGTAAAGGTTAAGTGTGTAACTTTAAATTTCATATTTTCTTCTTGCCATAATCATTGCTTTTTAATGTGAAATCAGTGTTGGTTATAAGATGGTGGCACATTTAGATTTTAAAAGAAATTAAAAATAAGCTGTTTTCAACTTAATAACAACAACAAAGAGTTTATTTACAAAACTACTTTTAACAATTTTCAGAAATCATGTTTTCTTAGTGTGCATTTCAATTCATCTCAATCTAACTGCAGTTGGGTTCTGATTAGGTTACAAAACAGCTACAAATACAGCTAACTAGCAAAATAAAAAAACCTCTTCAAATAATTCTTGAGCAGCGAATCAGCATATCTGAATGCTTTCTGAAGCATCATGTGACACTTAAGACTATAGTAAGGATGCTGAAATTCAGCTTTGCATCATGGAAAAAAAATTACATCGAAACTTCATTCAACTCAACTATAAACACATCTGTTACAATAATAATACTAATAATAATAATATTTCGCATTTTTCCTAAATCAAAGAGAGGGCAGAACAGTCACAAATTAATTATGACTGTTTATGTGACATTTCCTAAAGGGAAAATGATTTGAAAAATTCATGCGATTACTATTAATACATACTGTAAGCATCTCAATAGCACTACAACCACAACCTGTTGAATGACGGATAAACTATTCAACATCCAAAGCTTAACCCCCTAAAACTAGCAGTCTAGACGTGACATGGCATGGCCTATAGACTCAGTGAATACTACATTAGTCTGGGGAGACAGAGAAAGAGGCCTGTGCTGAGGAGAAAAAAACACACGAGATGAGAAACTGTCAGAGAAATCAATGTGCCCACACTTGCACACAAATCTCCAAGTGATCATTAGTTTGTATGCGAGCTCAGTCTCCATAAAAGACCTTGAGGATCCTTATTGTAATTCCAAATTGCTCAGGCAGGTATATTTATTTATATTTGGGGGAGCGGCAGCAGTCGGGACGGCCCTTAACTCTCAGATACCCCAGCCACCCTGCAGCCACCCAGTAGCTTGATTACGCAGATCTGACAAGTGTGCCCAGCGCTGTCAGATTTTGTGATGTCGGGAATCTATTGCTGTAATTGACAACGCGTTGAGATGCTGAAAAGCTAATCATTCCAGATCACCTTTCTCTTCAGTGTCAGCCTCCCGTAAGCCTTGCGGACAATGGCTGGAGGGCAGATACTCAAGTGCGCTGAATCGTAACAGTTTATTAGGCAGATTTGTTTAATATGGGGCACTGATGGAACTTCCTGCTCATAACAGTTGTGGCCGAGATAGAGATTGCGGCTAATTTAAATCACTACATAATTGATAAAACTGTAAGAGGCCACTGGATGATTATTAGTCAAGTGTTACGTGATACGTTTTCAGATGTGTTTGGTGTGTCTTTTTACTTTATATTTCACCAAATATCTATGAGTTTTGGTGGACTTGTTGATAAAACTTCAAGTGTTAGATGTAACAGATGAAGATGTGAACTTGAAGCATATATATATATATATATATATATAAAATTGTAGTAATTATTTTTGAGTACATTATATTTGTGTGTACTGTGCAAATTTATTATGCATTTATAAAAAAATTTTGAAAATATTTACATGTATGTACATGTGTATATTTATGTTCATATAAATATTTAACATATAAACAACATATTTTTCTAAAATATATACATGCATGTGCATTTATATATGCATAAGAAATACACACAGTACATTTACATACATTATGTAAACAGAAACATTTATTTTGGATGCGATTAATCATTAATCATTTGACAGCACTTATATATATATATATATATATATATATATGCACAAAATTACTACAGCTATAAAATAAAATAAATAAATAAATAAACTCATACAATGTATATTACTTATTCAGTACAAAAATGTGCATCTGTGCAAGTATTTATATGTTTACTATAGAGCATATTAACGCCAAAATCTACTGAAATCAATTGCGCAAATATCTATTAGTATACATGAACATTGGTGCATATGTAAAATGATACATTGCAAATCAGACCAATATGCAGTTTTACTCCAGTTTAGATGCTGCTTTAGAAAGTTGGTTGCCTTAGTAGGGTAGACAGCATCTCACTAGGTTTTGGAACATGTGAGACGTAAAGGGGTTGCAAGATCAGTGTAGAGTGTACTGAAGCGGTTTCCCATCTCAAGATTAGTAAATGAACAAAAAGTACTTCCTGTGAAAGTAAACCTTAATTTGTTCATCACTTAATGAGTGCAATGATATAGGCCTGTCGCTTTTCTTAAAATTAACAGAAATGTTAAAAAACAGAGACATTATCATTACGATCTTTCCGATCTACCTTATTCTCACCTGACTTTTTCTTTCTCTCTCCCCCACACTCTTTCGCTCTCTGTTCAGGAGTTTAATTTCTGTGATAGGCTTCAGTAAGCAAATGCAAATGTGTTTAATGATTTGCATCACTAGATCATTTCTGGGTTTAATATGCTTTGGTATTCTGGTCAAGAACCCAAATTTGATTTGGAGGCCTTTGCTAGCTCCCAAAGACAGACCTAATCGCATATGCCATATTAGCACGGGCCAAAATGAGGAAGAAATTACACAATAGGTCCCCAATGACCCAATCATTCCACACGTAGGTTACTCCATGCTAGCACAGCTTATAAAGCAACCACCACCGTTTAATGCAATTTTCTTCAGCTTAGAGCTAAATTGTAAAAATTCACTCCAAACTGCACTTTTTATGAGACACTGTTACTGGGAGTGTACAATATGCTTAAAGGAATACAACCCAATAATTTTGTCATCATTTACTTACCCTCATGTCGTTCCAAATACGTGTGACTCTATTCCTTGGAACACAAAAAGAGAAGTTTGGCTTAACATTCACAGTTTTTTAATTTTTTATTACATAACAGAAGTTGTTAAGCTGCATACAGAATGCGAGATTCCCTATTCGTCGGCCACCAACGAGACTTGGAGTGACCGACTGAAAGGGAACACATAATATAAAATGACTAACGGTGATATCATACCTAGAGCAATGCATGTCCATGCTGTATTTACATCTGTGAGAGAATACAAAGGAGATATGTGACCTATAAGGAAGAATGTAATCAATAACATGTAGTCAATAACACCATTCAGACAGTTCCTGATGAAAAGCTATTATATGGCTCTAGAAGTCAAGACGTGAAACACAGCAAACAGGATTATATATATAATAAGTTAACAAGTTACAAAATACAAAAAATAAATTTGAAAAATGAAAATTGAAGGCAGGGTAAGCAATTATTGAAAATGTTTTAGAGTTGGGGACCAAACATACTCGTAGCCAATCAGCAGCAAGGGGCGTGTCTACTAATGATGTGGAGGAGAGTTCAGTGAACAGCCGAGCCGAGCGACAGAAAGCTAAAAAGCAAATGTTTGCGGAACTGTAAGGCAAGAAGTAAGACCCATGTAAATATTGTATGAATATCGAAGAAGGCCTGTGATTGGACGCCTTCTTGCTTTGGTTCAGTGCCGCAACAGCTTTAAGTGTGCAACCAGTGAAAGTTTTTGTGGCGCTCAGGTCCTGTATAGAGGGTGTAAAATTTTTGTTTCACAGACCTAATCTTCGCCTGGGTTGCAAAGGCTAGATATGTGTAGGGCGGAGCTATAAAAATAGGGGTAGAGACGTGTTTGTTTTGGTGATTTCAAATCTCAACACTGGCTTCCAGAAATCGCTTACCCTGCCTTTAAATTAAATAAATAATATATATTTGAATATATTTAATAATAAAGAGGAATTTAGCTTTAGTAACAGGAATACATTTTTATAAAATATTTAAAATGACATTTTATAAAATACACAAATACAATTTTACAATATTACTGTATTTATTGCATTTTGGATTCAATAAATACAGCCTCAAAAATAGTATAAAATCATATTATAACAACAAAAAAAGAAAGGTCAAGATAGATTTGGTTTGAGGTTTTTTTTTTTTTTTGAGAGTACATCTGGAGTCATCCAGTGTATGGTGAAACGCTCTGTTTTGGGTGAAGAAAGGTCAGATGTTAAAATAGACTCCATGTGACATTATGTGGCTAAAGGTGTTTTAATTAATCATTGTGAAACTGTCACAGTGCAGCGAGTTAACGAGCTACGGAGGCCCGACCCAGGGCTCCCTACTGAAATGAATCTGGAGAAACCATTTTGACCAAGTCTATAAACTCACGGCACAAAATCTGTTAATGACCTTTTTGACACTCAAAATCGCAACGGATCTGCAAAACATCCAGATAGGAAGATTTCATTTTAAGGACTATTTTGTAATATATTCACGGTTCCTTGTGACATTGCTCCACTGGCATCAAATATTATAGGAAATATGCCAAGTAAGCATGATACATCAGCCATGTAATTTTTATTAACCACAGCGTAATGCATACTTAATGTCTGTTTTTTGCTACATTGACTTAGGGTATGGATTGCTTAACAAACATCATGCTGCCCTTTTATAATTAAACTGAAATAATACTGATTAAAATGCCATGCAACACCCTTCTTGAGTTTGTTACATTAGTTTGGATCATTAACTCTGGAAAAGCTTATGTTGACAGACATCAGGAAGGCGGTAATGGAAAGGCCTGCTCTGACCCCAGAGCCGTGAAGCGCTATAGCTGAAATATGGAAGAAACAGTTGATTCTGGAAACTCTTCCACAGATGGTACGTGGTTCTGGCGGACATATGAAATGCCACATGGCACCAGTAAGCCGTACGTAACTTATGAAAGCAAACACGCGCCTGACACTACATGAGAATTCACAGTATATACCACCTCGGCATGGAACTGCTGTTTAGATCAATCAGAATCTAATTATGTTTATATACACAATTATGCATCTCTCTGTCAGTTTTTTGGTGAAAAGTCTGAGGGATAATTTTACTTGATAGCAGTTAAGTCTGTGTTTAATGATCACAATTAAACACATTTCAAAATAAATGTTAGATTTTTGTTTGTTTTATATTAAGCCATAATCATCTCTCAAAATTAAGTTAAAATAAGTAAGGGAAAAATGCTTGGTCAAGACCCTTTTGCGTCACTTTTTGAAGCTCAAGGTACCCCTTTTTAGTCACTTTTCGTCATGAAGAGGTCCTCTTTTTTTTTTTTTTTAAATAGGAAACAATTGATTAGTGAGAGGAATAGATACGCTGTGTCAAAAAATGCAGCTACGAGAATCCTTACGTCAACGTTGGTTGTGAAATGCCATTGGCTCCTGTGTGTCTCGTGATCGATCACACAATGCTAGGAATGGTAGTTTGTTTTCTAAATGAGACGTGAGCGTGTTACTGGAGCGATTAAAACCACGAGTTTCACTCTTTTCTTCACATAAAAACTTCGTATGGCTGCAGAAGACTTGGAATGTGACACATCTTGTTTGTAATGCATTTATACTGCTTGTTTATGATTAGTTTGTGCAATAAATAACTGTGACTGTGTTTGCCTGTGTGTGTTTATATTGTTCAGAGGTGGGTAGGTTTAGGGTAGGGGTGGGGTTTGGTGCTCAAATAAAAGTAAAAAACATTATATAATAAATGTACGTATAAATGCAAACCATTACATTAAGCAAAACAATTGAAAATGATGGAAGACCCTTCATGTTGAAAAGTGATTAAATGGTACCTTGAGCATCAAAAAGCAACGCAAAAGGGTCTTGACCAAGAGTCAAAATGTGACGAGTTGGATTGAGACTGTTGATGTTTATTATATGTATAATGAATAAACAATAGTAGCTACTACTATGATCACAAATATTTCAGAGAATCATTTTATAAAGTCAAAAATATATGTGAATAAAATTTAATTTTATTAGACTTAATTTCCATCGTTAAACAAATGTTTTATTTCAAACTAACTACTGTACCTGAAAACACATCACCATGACTTATTGAACAAATTAAGGGACTACTGCTCATCTTTACTCTAATAAGAAAACAAGTTCACTTTGAGTCTAACATTAAATGATGATTAAGCAATTAATCGAATTTTAGGAGGACCATGCACGAACGATCGCAGCTGCCACCAATCTCCTTACTACTGATTACCCCGCGAATCTCCTCTCCTCCGCCTTAAATACTGCTCACTTCTTATCCTCGGCATCTGCGTTTTTGTCTCAGAGCTGTTTCTCCGCGAGCCTCAGTTTTTACTGCCGCTAAACTTAGCTTGCTTTTTGCTCAAACGGCCCAAACGCTTTTGCGGTCTCCAACTATAGCATTTCTGGTAGCCCTAAGCCTAGCTCGCATATCCAGCCACTAATATGTTACCGGCAGCGTTGCAGCCTTTAATGGCAATTAAATCAGCAGTCAAATCACAATGGCATTTCTTTCTGTCAAGTTACGAGGCAACACTACTAAAGATAACACAAGCTGCCTTACCATGGTTTGGTACAAGAGATCTCGC
>JAUYWG010000046.1:17602156-17622524 GCA_034779775.1 Enteromius afrohamiltoni | reverse complement strand
GCGCTCTCCCAAACCACGGAAGGAAGAGAAGCGCTCGCGGAACATGTAGAGGAAAGATCTACAGCGTCGAGAGCTCTGGAGTTTAGCTGGGTATTTGTACTATCAAGCACATGGTACAAAGAATTTAAATAAATTAGAATTAACAGCTTTGTTTTTTTTTTTTAGTTATCAGGTGTTGGATACATGCAGAAAAGATAAGAAAGAGATGATTGTATAACTTCGTTAAACTAACAAAGTAGTCAGAACTACTGAATAATCTACACTTCATCACTAAGAATAGATGCGTACATTTAAATATGGTGCATGCATATTCATACGGAATGTCAATAATTAGTCACAAACAAGAAGGCCCTATATTGTATGCATGACGTGCCGCAAATGTTCATCCTGAAAACTTTCTATTAATCGGCAGTCAAGTACTGTAAGTTGATGCTCATACATAATGAATTGTGTTAAACCTCTGGGGCCCAACACACAAAAAATACAAAAAGAACGAATGTGGAAAATACAAGTAGTGCTCGCATCTGAATAAGATTTAACCTGATAGCTGTGCATATTGTAATTGTTTTTTAATCATCAGGGACTAAATTATTCATTTGCAGTCTGAACAGGTTCATAGCGAGGCTTCTGGTGTTGTTTTTTTCCCAGAATTCAACTGACATTTTTTTTTTGTATAAATCAACCGCCAGTTATTCATAACATCTTTCTCTCATTGTTTTGGTTTATTTATAATAGATGTATTCAGTCCCTTGAATATTCCGATCAAGACGTGTTGGCAATGTATCACTTTCACTTGGCAGCATAATGTTAGTTTTTGGTTCCGTTTTTAGTTTGTCTGAAATTTGGAGGTTAAACTCTTTTCGAGCACTGAAATGTGCAACTACCACATCTAAAAAAACAACCAGCTGACTTATGTATTTAGTGAAGTTATGCTACCATTTAAATATGCGTCATCTATACACTGCTGTCCAAATGTGGGGGGCTAGTAAAAGTCTTACGCTCACCATGGCAGCATTTTTTAAATTAAAAAAGCAATAAAAAAAGTAAAATGTGTCATTATAGTTCAATTTAAAATAACATACTTATGTTTTTTAAATGTTTTTGATTCATGTGATGCAAAGCCACATTTTCAGTATCATTACTTCCGTCTTCAGTGTTACACGATCCTTCAAAAATCATTCTAATTTGCTGCTCAAGGAACATTTCTTATTATTTTCAATGTTGAGAACAGCTGTGCTGAATCATATTGATGTGGACATTTTATTTCCAGGATTACTGAAATTAACAAATGACTTTTAATCAATTTAATATACCCTTGCTGAATAAAAGTATTATTTCTTTTCCAAAACCAAAAGTTTACATATCCCAAACTTTTGTGTGTGTGTGTTTATACATAATGGGTCTTCAGATTAGATTTTTTAAATTTGACATTTTACACATTGTCACATACTGTACTCCAGCCCTGGTGATAGACAAATAAAACATTTATAGACATTTAATGCAGATCAAATAACGGTTCATAGATGTAGAGCCGAACAGCTCGCAGACACATACGGTCCCCTGAGGAGCTTTAATTCCCTCCCTTAAACACTGGCCACAGTCTCCTCCGCCGAAAGACTCATTCAGCACCAAACTCACCCAGAATCCCACTCCACCACTCCACTTACATCACGCCGGCCTCTCCCTCATTGTGCCACAGTGGAGTGTTTTATAGCGCCTGGACGGCATATAACACTGGCCAGTTATGAGGGTTAGTTAGCGGTTAGCCGCTCCAAGTGGCCATGTTGGTCTTGGCTGGGTGCTGCATAATTTTTGGCACAGGTGCAGAAAGCAAAGCAAGCTCAACTCTTGACATTAGTTGGCTTGAGAAGTGAGTCCATACGTACGGTTTGGAAATTTCAATGAGCCTTTTGTTTGCTTTGAGAGGTCGGTTTGGCAGAGAATGGAGGAGAGGGTATATGCTAATGGATAATGCTAAACATTCCTTCCTCCGATTGATGCTGTCTTCAAGTCATCCTGGAAAGTTCCTGGAAGGGTTTTGCACCATTCATGAACAATGGATTTGAGAATGCTCTGCAAATTCAGGTTTTAAATTTTTCAGCTGGATTGAGGCAGCAAACAGAATAGCAATTAGAACCATCTAAAAGCAGTTCTATGTACACTTTTTTAGCATTTACACAACATCATTTCATTCCAAAACCTTCCTCAGAACAAGGAATACACAAAAATATTGTTGAAAACATGTTTTTTCTTTCTTTTTCAATGCAAAGAGTAGTTGTGGAGCACACCTCTCCTGTTGAGAGATTTCCTTCAGCCTGAGGCTTATTAATTTCTTCTTAGGTGCAAAATGGCCTTTATAGTTGCCTAAAGCATAGCTTATATTGTAATGCATTACCTTTAAAAGTAACTTTTTCCAACACTGCTTATAGTTAGTAGTATATCTAAAGTGGATTTTTGAAAAAGCAGAAAGTTGTACTGGTTTGGAATGACATGAGGTTGAGTAAATGCTGACAGAACTATTCTGTTTCGGCCACCGTTTGCTTTCACTTTGAGTCTTTAATTGACTCTGAACCTCAGAAAGTGGCATTAAAGAGATCCAAAGGTTCCCACTGGTAATGAGAGCATTTTGGTCTTCTCATTTTGTAAATACGTCTCGTGTAAGCGTACTTACATCATTACACCAGGCATTTCCTACACAAATGAAGGCCAGCACTCAAATTGGAGCAATTGCAGAGGCGTCCATTCCTTCTCACACGTTTTCCGTTTCTGCAGTGTGCAAAAAAAAAGAGGTGACATGCAGTAAGGCCCCATGTTGTGGTTAAGAATTTAAGTGACTTTCCTTCACCTCAGATCGACCACACGGTTTGATTTGCTTCCCAATGAAAAGTGCATATGAAAATACTCTCCGGTCTCTGCGTTCCGGCAGCTGCTGTGGTTTTTTCGCTGTCCCCACGTTACAGGCTGACCTCTGCCCCTCTCTCTCTACTCATCTCCATCAAAAAGACAGATGGTGGTGTTGAAGAACCGCAGCGGTGGGCGTTTATAATTCAACAGCTTTTTCCCCCGCTCTAATATTAAAAGTTATTTTGAAACTGTGAAGGTCTGTAAAATTATTACTGTCTCACTCTCCGGGCCGAATGGAGAATCTCCATGACGAGGTGACAACTTATCATATTCACATCCTCCAGGTGCCTGCGCCTGTCAACAGAAAATTCAAATACTCGTGATTGGCAGGCTGACATTTTTACAATCTCAAGTGAGAATGTATGTGAGGGGAGAGCGATGCCTCCCAGAAACACTCAGGAACGCTGCTTTTCTGGTTCCCAGAAGACTCCAACAGATGCACTTTAATTCCTCGACACTTAGTGCAAAAAATAAAGAGTGTGTGAAAGAATAATGAATAAAGCTTTATTTAGCAGAGATAAAAAATGCCCACACACAGTCCTCACAAAACTGTACCATAGCAACCATATACCGGGGTAGATGCCATGTTTCATTTACAAAAAAAAAAGGATCTATGCAGTTTTTATTCAATGGAGTGTAAATATATGAATGGACAAAGATGTCTATCCCTCACAGCTTCTTTTTTATTCATGTCAAGTGAAATATGGCTTCTAGAAAGGGTTTTCACCAAAATATGTCAACTGGTATTGTAGAAAAGTGTAGTCAGTGACACTCTGGATTACTAGGACTTAATCTAGATTCCATGTAATTAATTACTACCCAGCATTCTATTACAGAATGCAATTGGTCAAGCTACTTTTCAGTCTTTCCCTTTACCAAGTATGAAATAAAAGCCAAAGCCATGGCATTTTAGGCAATTTAGAAAACACAGCCAAGTTATATCTAAAAAATAAAACATGTGGTCACCCTACTTACCAAATTACCATCATGGTAATCATGTTTGCATCGGTTGCTTATATTTTGTTTAGCTACGTTAACATTCCTCATAGATTTTAGGACGTTTTAACTGTGGTGTTTTAGTTCAATCTAAGGTTATGCATCTTTTGTATGTTCTCTCACGCATTTGCATCAGTAATTAAGCCACACGCTTTGTATTTAACAGACTATGGATGTTTTGTGCATTTTTGCGTCATTAGATAATGGCCTCTCATTTCAGGCTGTCCAATGAAGGCAAACCACAAGAAAGCATATAAACACACAAACCTTTGCGTTTGCTTCCCTTTCATTATACTTTGAATTGCCTCTTTGAAAATAATGACTGCAGAGACTCCAAATCATTTTAAAAAGAAAATATCGAAATGGTTTAAGCTACTTAGGATGAATGCCAATTATATTTTAATATTCAGCCGAGCATATTTGCGTGCAGTGGGTGCAGCATGCATAACGCATGTGTGGTACTGGTGGCCAGCTGCGTCTCGCTAAGAGAGCTTTAGTGGCGGGGTAATTTAGAGGAGAGCAGACCTGAGTGATGGCATTCTCAATGAGCAGGTAATCTACTGAGAATTTGTCTATGGTTATGAGCTCCTCGCCTCAGCCTGGCAACACAGAAAATACATCAAGACCAATTACGATATCAACTTTCAGTCTGATACCCTTGCCACGCAAGTGCATGTATTTCTGCCCCAGGCATTTCAAATTGCATCTAATTTGAAATCTTTGGGGTTTTAATTAAATTTTAGAATATATGGAATTCTTCATTAGTACCTGCTCTGAATAGGAGATTCTGTCTCTCTCTTTCTCTCTCGTTAAAGTTAAAGTTGTGTTTGCTTTCTGACTGGCGGGTTCTCTGTCCAGTTCAGTCTTAGTCAACCTATTATCAAAAAGATTATAAATCCATTGAGGAATGGGATCCTCAGTGTTTTAACGTAATCTTACGTTTCTCTTAATGATTTGCAAATTGTCTACCGATTATAAGACGTACCGAACATTTCTATCTTAATGAAACTGAAAGCTATTAGCTGGATTTCTGTCCATCTTTGCGTTACAGTCATTCCCTCCAGCAGCCAAATATTAAAACCATTAACATGGTTCGATGTGCTGTATATTCAGAGAGAACTGCTTAAAGGCCGTAATTTGTTCTGAAACCGATATAGCTAGCATATTTTATGACAGGATGCAAGACTGTGAAACGTACATCAAACATCAGTTCTCAGTAGAATTGCCTTGCAATTATTATCAAGTATATAATATGTACATACAAATCAATAATTGAACTAGCGTGATTAGCAAAAATGGTCTTTTTCTTTCTTTCTCATAACCTGACTTGGCTTAAAATTGTGATTTATTATTTGGAACTTCTTTTTTTACTCTGGAGTCGCACATTTTAGAATGCTTAAAATAATTTAGAATACACATAATAATAATAATAATAAAAAAAAACTTGCTGCAAGTGCCCTCCAAACACGAAAACATTGTTAGCCAAGTGGGATTTTGGACATTTATGAGCATGAATTCTACTTTATTGTTGTGTTTTATTAAAGTAACTATTACTGAAGGACAGCAAGCTTTCAAATATTGCAGTAAGGCATTTTAATATCTTTGAAATAACCATCTTCATATTCATCAACACTACATTTTTGAATAAATAAACAAACAAACAGTAACGTTGTGTCTTTTTCTTTTTTTCAGCTTTCTATTTACATATATTTTCAAATGGAATTTATCTGGGTGATGCAAAGCTGCATTTTCAGCATCATTACTTTAATCTTCAGTGTCACATGATCCTTAAGAAATCGTTGTAATATTATGATTTGATAACCAGTGTTATTATTGGTGTTGAAAACAGTTCTGCAGTTCTTTTTCAGGATATTTTGATCATCATAAAGTTTAAAAGAACAAAACTGATTTGAAACGGATCTTATTTATCATTATAAATGCATGATGGGATGCCTGAGTATGAATCTGCCTTTAATCCCTTTTTTGCAAATAGGACTGTACGCTTTCAAGTCATTACTGATGTATATCAAAGCACTTTTGAGAGTCAAACTGATCTAAATGTATATTCATGTGACATTCCTGCATCGCAGGTCATCTGCGGCTATAACCCGAGAACTGCGCAGGGTACACAGGGAGGGCGCTTTTCACCAGTGTCCTCTCGAACAAGCGTGACTCCCTCTCCTCTCCTGTTAGTATGCAAAATGAGCCTCTCACTGATGATGTGACTCCTGGAGCAGAAAAAGGAGCATGTCAGGACTCACCCTCACCGTCTGAGATTACAGACACAGCCTCACCTCCTGAACTCACACACCACACACCGAGGAATACAGACACATTACACACACGGCTCACGCGCACACACTCGCTGTCCCACAGAGACGAGGGCTTAATGGAGACCTCGCTTATAAAGAAGTGCTGGAGGTTTTCTCTTGCATTCAGAAGTTGTACTTTGAGGAATGCTGAAGTTTATTGGAGATTTAGGCAGGTAGTTAGTAAAACAATTTTTATTTATTTTTTAATGTGAAATCATATTTAAATTTAAAATAAATGTTTTCTGTTTAAATATATTTTATTTATCCCTCTCTCTCTCTCTCTATATATATATATATATATATATTAGAATTTTTTAATAGTCACTTTACATCAATTTAATGCTAAATAACATAATTAATTTCTTTAAAAAAAAAAAAGAAAAAAAAAGAAAACTACTATTTTACAACAGTAATGTCTTATCCATAAATGACTTCTGTCTTGATTATTTTTAATAACCATGTCAAAATATTTCACATAATGTTAAAACTTTTAATTGGTGGGTGGCATGTGTAAATTTACCTTTTAGGGTAGTTTATATTAATACAATAAGCCACTTTAAGCTCTGTGTTACAGTGATTTTTACAGTATGTACAGTACAATGCGATTTGTTTTAGTGTTTTTATTACTACAAACCTGAAATGAAATGAATGGGGACTTTCTCTGGTAAAAACCAATAAATATTCTAAAATGAATTGATAAATGAAAGCACTCCAAACTGTTAAACAAATGCACAAAACATGTTTCTTATTGGTTCTAATGACCAAACAGCAGTCTGTGAGTGGGAATTAGGTGGACTTATTTTACATATGTAAACAAGCAGTGATTCACTAACAGTCACCAATAGATCCAACACTGGCATGCTTAGAGAGTCAACAACTTCTGACATGCTTAAAGCAACAAAGCCAAAGCTTTGTTTTCAGAGAAGTCTATTGAAACTCCGGCAGATGGAAAATCTAATGATGGACCTAGCTGATGACATTTTGATTGACCAATATTTACAATCTAATGACTGTAAATGTACCACCATTATTCTAAAATCTGGGTAAGAAAGATATGTTTTTTTAGAAATGATAAAGTAAATGTTTTTTATTAAACTTTCCATTAAAGAATCCTTTAAAAATATCATGGTTTACACAAAAATACTGAGCAGCATGACTGTTTTCAATTGATGATAATAATGCTTAATAATAAAAATGCTTATTGAGCAGCAAATCAGCGTATTAGAAATATTTCTGAAGGATCATGTGACACTGAAGGCTGGAGAAAATGATGCTGAAAAATCAGCTTTGATCACAGGAATAAAATACATTTTACAATACGTTCACCTAGCAAACAGTTACTTTAAATTGTAATAATATTTCACATAATGTACAAAAAAAGACACTACATAATTTCTTTTATTTAAACTACATTATCTCTAGAATGCAATCTTTTATTAATAGAATTTTGTGTTTTCCTCAAAATGACTCATTTATCAACGTCTTTTTGGAAGGAGGTATTACGTGGGTTGTTTCATGTTTTACTCACTTAAGATCTGGTGAAGTCAAAATTTGCCTTACAGCAACACATGAATAGAAGATAAGACTTATAATTTGAACATCTATATAACGTCACCCAGCATGAGCTATGCATTCATAATGAAGTATACATTTAAATTGCAGCTTTGAGGAATGAAGGACGTCGAGTGCAAATGGGTGGATTGTGGGAATGAATGAGGGGAGGCGACTGTGAAAATGATTAACTCTCTCTCATCCTCATTAATGATGTATCCTCTCGTAAAAGACCCAGGTAGCTCCTCTTCAGTGAGAAAAGAGAAGGAGAGAACAGGTTCTTAAAGGGCTCTGATGGTCCAATTCACCGCTAAGTTTTTAATCACCTCCATTCGGCGCAGAGGGAGAAGGGTGTTGCGATTCGTCCCCTGTGATCTTCCAGGACTGGGGAAATGAAAGCTCCCCACTCACACTAATCATTAGAGGCCACGCTGACTTAATGCAAAGATCTTTCAAAGCTCTCACACCCTCTGCCTTCATGAAGATGACAAGAATGAGGGGGATTCTGAGTAACGGCTGCTTGTTAGAGATACATTATGGATATTACGGTATAAATAAGGGTTGGATGAGCTTATTGAACTTTTATAGCCAGAACTACACGTGTAATGAGATGTGTGTTTTCATCTTAGGACTTTGAAAATCCTTCCAGTTTGCATTTTTGAAATTGCTAAATAAAATCCAACTGCCAGTGTTATTTTAATATTAAGGAGATGCTGTTGTCGTTTTTTTATTAATGCTTTGAATTATTTTTCTGTTTGTCTGTTCACGTCTATACAGCTTTTATTATTTAAGTTAAACTAAATGATCATGACAAATGCTTCCTAAATGAATGAATATTATTATTTTTTAATGGTTTTAGTTAACCCTTCCAAATGCAACTTTTGAATTAAAGTAGTGGAACCACATTTTGTTACATGACAATATATGCTGTTTATTGGGTGTAAATTTTACACCATGATTCATTCATATTGGATTTTTCTTTGGTGTTACTGAGATTTTTGTTCAAACTGAACTGTTGGATTGTGAATGAATAAAGGTGCATGTATTGCTTGCTTCGGCCCATTTATACAGAAAAGGTCTGAGTGACAAGTTAATCATCCAATCACAGTTCGTTTTGTGCTTATGTGATATATTCAGATCTATTAAAGCTCTTCATCAAGATGTGAAGAGGGATTCTGGCTAACAGCTGCTTTTCAGAGATGCATTATGGATATCAAAGTATAAACACTAGAGCCTTTTGAGCTCTCAAAGCCCGAAGTACATCTTAGAGCTTTAGAAAACATGTCCGTTTGCATGCGACGGTGCAAACAGCACCTGTTTGAATGAGTTTACGTTAAAGTTTCCAGAGTCAGTAGCGAGTTACACGCACACGTATTGAGTTGCACAGCGACAGCTGGTTTAGTTCGTTTTATAAACGGCCCATCGACCAATTTTCGCCCGATGAGATCATGCCCCAGCTGCACTTTCCCCATTATCACTGTTCAATGATTGGCTAATGTGTCCTCCATAAATATTTGCCATAACAGTGGACATAAAGCCGCACGATTGGTTTTGCCTGATCAATACAGATGAACGCCCTCTAAGCCAATCGGGCGCGGCCGGTTCCCTGATGGGCAGTAGCAGGATAATCTGTTTTGAGGGGGAAGTTAACGAGCTGTAACGCCTTTACTGCATGTTCTGCTCCTCGCAGGGATACGATTTCAGACCGTATACTCACGGTTAATTCAGACAATTTACACTGGAACTCCAGCAGGCTGGGAGGTCCTGACCCTTCACCCACTGTTTTAAACTTTTCATTAAGTGCAGCAGATTACTGGGCTCTACCCCACCTGAAGTTGTCTAAGTGAGAGGCAATTTCCAGACCTGTGCAGCGAAATGATTTTAACCTCATGAGACGAAAGCAACTCTGCAGGGATCAGTTACCTATACAGCGGACCTGTATACCGGCCAGCAGTACCGTAGCGTATGTGAAGAGGTGGGAAAACATGTACGTTGAGTTCATATTAATAATAATACTGAAGGCCCTTCAGTGGCTCTTTGCTTTTTCACAGTGCCAATTTTCACAGGCGTTCTTTATGCTTCATTATAAGTTCTTTTTACGTCAGCTTATTGATTTTCAGAGTTCTTTTAAGTTGTCTAGAATGCAGTTATTTCCAACATTTCTCATGTAAAGTATTAAACATATATACGTGTATGCAGATTTATTTATACTGCAGTGAGATATTATAAATCAAGACTAATTCCACTTAGAAGTTATTTATAGTTCTTTGAAATACTGTGAGTACACTTAGCAGTTGTCATTTTTCTTCCCACTATTAGATGCATAAGATAAATGTGACCCTGGAGTCTTAAGTCATTGGGGTATATTTGTAGCAATAGACAAAATCCATTGTATGGGTCAAAATCATAGATTTCTCTTTTATGACAAGCATCATTAGGAAATTATGTAAAGATCATGTCCCATGAAGATATTTTGTAAATCACCTACTGTAAATATATCAAAACTTTGTTTTTGATTATTGACATGCATTGCTAATTTTCACAATATTTAGATTTTTTTGCACGCAAGAGTCGTATCTTGTCCTATCCTAACAAACCATACATCAATAGAGAGTGTATTTATTCAGCTTTCATTTTGGCCCCAGTTTGTAAATCTTCAAAAGGTTCTTCTTTTGCATTAGACTGTAAAACCCTTTTTAGTGTTTATTTTTTATGTAATGTCAAACATTTCTTTTGTTATTGGTAATGTGCGGCCTATTTTTATGACCATCCATGTCTAACAATGGCATATCCAGGAGTTTAGCCGAGTCTGTCCCCTGTGAGAGCAACACAGAGTGTGGATTAACCTCTAACGGTTTAGATTTTCATGTCATAAATGAACATGCCCTCTTCTGACTCAAAGGAAGTGCTAAGCGTGCATTGACGTTTGACGACAACGGAGTCATTGTGAATGCAGCCTGTCGCGGTGTTGCACAGTAATTGATAAAGTCTGGAGTGGAAGGTGAAGAGACATCTCAGCAGGAAAGACCGTGACGAGAGCTGTTGATCTGCCCCACGTGTCATCTTACATTACACGCCTTAAACAGCCACTGACACTCCCCCGGTTTAGAGCTACTCTCGCATGGACATTAATATTAATATTGCCACAAAAAAACACACTGACAGAACAGAGCATGTGGGAGATTTCTGTTTAGCTTCCCTCTGAAACCCAGCATTGAAGGTGTTTGTCTTATATTTGAGTGGTGGGAAAGTTTTTAGAAGATGTCCCAAGATTCATGGCTGGCACACTATTTGGTGAAGTTCAGACACCAGTTGAGTTTCTCAAAGCCAGACGTTTGACTCGTGTCATAATATTAGCTGTTAACATGCACCGTATATAAAAAACTGACTCAATATTCTAGTCACATTAAACTTTTAAATGCAGGTATATGAAAAATTTGTGTGACTCAAATTACTTGCGTTACAGTTATTATGCTATTTACTGGTTTATTAAAATTTTGCCCCTATTATTTTTCATCCGCTAGAAATGTAATTTAACTGGATTGGATGGCTACATATTATTTCTCAAACGCGAGTTCATTTATATTTGTGTTTCACTATAAATATGATTCCCAATTTTTCATTGGTATTCTTACCAATAGGCTTTAAGAAGTTATACATTTTCCCCAATATAGTTAAATGCATGTTTTTCAATACTTATTTAAAATATCCCACAATGTAAAAACGTAGTAAAACTATTTCACATCAATTTCTATGATTCAGAGATGTACAGGTACTGTAAAATGTGGGAAGACTGATACAAGTCAAAAAGTGAGTTACGCACTCTTAATTTTTTTTCTTAGTAAAGGACATTTTAATAATCTAAAGAATTTTTTGGCACTATAAAGAACCTTTTGTCCAATGAAAATGTAAATAACATTGATTATTTTCAGGACTGTTCTCTAAAAGGCTATTTGAGGAACCAAAAAAAACGATCATTTCAGCATTGCTGTAAAATCCCCTTTTTGAGCTTAGTTTTTTTAAGAGCGTGCAATAATAACTAGTTTAATTTACAATATAAGAATCTTTCAAAGATTTAAAGCCACGAACCTGGTGCAGCAGTGTGATGCCTGTTTGGTCCTGGAAGTTGCATACCGCCATCCAATCAGGGTAAAACTAGCCATTTTTAAAAGAGTTCTACTGTATGTATCAGAAGCTCATTGAATGAACTGTGGGTGGTCTGACTGTTTCAGTTCCCGAATCAGTCCTCTTCACATGGGCAAATGTTGAGAATGGCTCTTTTCCTCAACGTACAGTCATTACTCTGGCCATCTCATACTTGCATCCCACTAAACAAACGTGACACAGAACTTGGCACCATTAGTTTTAAGTTGAATCCCCCATGCAAAACTCAGAGTCTGAGGGAAATGGGGGTTGAGGGGGTGTGATTTGGTGTGAATGGCAGCACTGGCCCTGAGGCGGTGGCTCAGTGTTGATAAGGAGATTAGTCCCCGTAGAGCCTCATCGCTCCTCACAGAGAAATTAAAGGCTGCCAATTCCTCTCTCACCTGTCCCCGTGACAGCTCTCTCGGCCCTAATCCCTGTCCTACTCCAAAGAAGCATTTATTAAGAAATTAAGAGGCCTTGTGTCGGCCCTGAGCAACTCCTCTCCTCCCCTCCGCAGTCGCAGTCAGGTTGGTCTTCAAAAAGTTGTCTCGATAGCAGTGACAGGGTGATTATCAATGAAAAATTATTTAACATCACCGCAGGGCCTTTTCTCTGACAATGCCTAATAAGTCACAGGGGTAGATATCAATCAAACCAAGCCGGTCTGGATGTAGTAAATATTCCCCCAAGTTCAGGCAAATTACCTTGATTATGTGGAGGCTCTGCATGGGGCGGCTGTAGGGGAGAAGACCGGCTCTGGGAGGAGACCAGTGTGTGTGTGTGTGTTTTGGGGAGTTTAGCAGGGAGGAAGCGACTGGGTCTGTTTGCTAATAAAGGCAACAGCAATTGAGAACCAATTAGAATCAGCCTTTTTTCATTTACTTTAATTGCCAGATTACTGTATCATGTAGTAGACTGAATTTATTATAATATCCTTAATAATGATTTAAACATTTATAACTATTACAATTAAAACTACACTTTACACGTTAAAATATATCACTCCTTAAAATATTGTTTTGCAGATTTATTTATTAATTCAATATTTATTTCCCAATGTCATTTGTGGTCTTAATAAAAAAGTATTGTATGTTTAAAATGATTTTATAAATAAAATGTCATAGTTTGTGCATTCACACACACACACAAATTAATTCAGATATTAATTTGTACATTTGATTCATTCATAATAAAATGCATTCATATATGTATTCATTCATTATTTTTTATAAATTAAAACATTTTCTTAATGTATTTGTAGATGGAAAACATTTAATGGAATTCTATTCTATTAATTGAATGGTACTCATTTATTAATTTTTTAATTACATTTTATGTATATATATATAAAAGCATACAGCTTCAATAAAAGGCTATTATTTAGTAATTTTACCAAGGCAAGAAGTGAACTTTTATCTGGGGCTATACTGACGGCACTGCACAGGCTCTCTCGTCTTCCTGCCCACACCTTGTAACGTTCAGAAAATCAAATTTATCCTCTTCAAATAATTGATAAATTAACTGTCATCAGCTCACCGTCGCTCCAATGATCCACCCCCCCGTCGTCACCGAATCTATCCCGCGGCCAAACGCGCCCAGCCATTAGAAAATTACTCGCGGACACCTCGCAAGATGACGGCCATCTTAATGACTCAAACAAAGTCCTGAAGCATGGTGATTGACACATTTAGGACTGCGAAATTCTCACGTCACACAATGCCAAGCGCTCCCCTTTATGTTCTTCCAACGGCGGAGAAAGCGCTCTTGTGCCGCTGCCATTCGTGTCTTCTCTTCCAGCATCTCTCTGCCTCAGGCCAAAGACTACCCACATTGTAATCAGTCCAAATTAACCACAAATAACAACCAGCGCTACCGATACAGGCCTTTGAGCGTGCCGGCTCACTCTGGTGATTAAATGGGGTTTGGGGGCTTATTTCATTGTTATAATGCAGCGTTGATTTCGGGCAAATCGGTAATGGAGAAAAGAATGGATTTGAAATAAATCCCTGGTAAGTAATCACGGTACACAAACGTGTTTGCCTAGAGGAAGTCTGGCCCAGGTCTGGTGACACGACAACACCCGGTAATGAAAGCAAAGCTGTTAATGTGGTTTTCTTCTGTTAAATTGATTCCGGAATTTCGAAGAGAACATTATCTAATGAATTTACTCTGAATAGAAAGCAATTAAAAGGACACATCAGGCTGATTAACCCCAATGTCACCCATCAGCCACAATTGATGTACACTTTTAAATGATTTTCATAAGAAAAACTGGAGCAGATTTGCTGTCTTTCTGCCCTCGACTAATCCAGACAAATTAATGAACAAAAAGTTAATTTCTGTGATGACCCTGTTCCACTCTGACCTGGATTACTCTGGTTCCTAATGCGGCCCGTGTCACGATGTTAAGGACTAATCAGCTTTTTTTCCTCCCCTTTTTCAATCAACTCATTACCTTCCACTGGAGCCGGGAAGCAAGTTCGGGATTTAGTTAACCTGACATTTTCGGGCACCGCTGTAAACAAGCTTAAAATGAGCTTCTTCTGAGCCGGGCAATTTATTTTCCCCTCTCCGCTGGAATGAGTTGACGGGGTCTGATAGTGCCGGAATTGGCCTTATTATTTAATTAATAAGCTTTTCTCTTTCTCTTTGTGGTATGACCTATATTCATCAACTTGTGTTAATAGTTCACCCTCTATAAAATGTTTGATTTTCATTTTTAATTGAGTTGAGACACTTCCCCGCTTAAAGAACTTCTTCTTTTGCCTCCAAAAAGCCAATAAGCGTGGAATAATGAAAAGACAGGATGTGAGCTATTTACACAGTGAACTGATTAAAGTTCCCTGACACAGCAAGATCCAAAATTAACTGCTACCGTACAAGCTCACTATTTATACACAAAATTACTAATAGCTGAAAGTGAAAATGCATTGATTACGATTGATGCATATTACATTAACAACTACAGTGGGAAAATGAAAACCTTTTGGATTCTAGTGAAAGTCTTTTTTTCTTAACCTGAGCCAGACAGTAATTTCTTGTGCTTTTTCCACAGCTGGTTTGATGCCTGTAATTCATGCAGTATTAAGAGAAGAAGAAAAAAAAAAACAGACGCAGTTTTTCTTTTCACATTATACTGAGGATGCTGTGAGAACAATCTACTTCAGTAAGGAAAATGGGACATGCGGTGTAAGTAAATGATGATTATAAAATGACATTATGCAATACTCACCAGCGTTTATGGGTCAGTGATGTAACACTCGTATTCAAAAAAATATTTGATAGATACTGTAGATAGATTCCTTTTAAAAAACATTGCAAAAAAAAAAGAAACAAAAATGCATGCCATTCATAATTTCCAAATAAATGATCAAAACAATTCTTAAGATGTGTACATTGATCCATTTAAGGTGTGGGGAAAATGTGCTATGTACCATCTGAGGTTTTAATATTACAGGGGGTCAATAAGATTACCTTTTTAAAAACATGTTTGAAAGTAAATGTTTTTATCATTTCTGAAAATAAAAAAACGATCTTTAAATAATTATCAAGTGTACATTTATGCATTCACAGGGAACGCTCTTGCTTTTTACACCCCTTGCCATTTTTAGACTCATTAAAGCCGAAAGGCTTTCAAACAACACTTGACACTTGCATTTGAAACTGGCAGATATGTGTGTGATAAAACATGTGTTATGCTCATTATTTAAAAAATACGTCCGTATCAGGCCAGTGTGTGAGCGTGAGAGCGATGTGAAACGGCCGGAGCGAGTGTGTATTTCCTACACGGGCTCAAATTAAAACATTTCCAGCACTGACATCCTCTGCTCACCGCGGTGTCATATTGACTGCGATTTCGCTATCAGTGGCTCGATACCACCCAAAAATCGATACGCTGGGAGAAGTTTCGCCCGCATCTTTTTTCCACTTGACAAATCCTTTAGTGAGCAGCTAGTTTATTCAGCACCGGCCATGGCCATTAATGCCTATGTCATGTTTTTCTGCACTCATCTCCATGGCCTGCTGATAATGATTTTGTATCATGTTCGGCTTGTCATGCCTGTCAACTGTGTAGAACCATTTGACCAGAAGGAGGGGAAAACGCAGGCTGGACTATTGATTCCAGCTTCTCCATGTCACTTGTTCACCAGGATTTAGCTATTGATGAGGCGGAGAGGGGAAACAAGCTCACTCCCCAGTGACCGACTTACTAAGGAGAGTAAAAATGCAAAGTTGGGGGAAAATATTCAGCTGGAGTCGGAATCCGAGGGATTCCTCCATCGATTGGAACGCACCTTCATGTCTCTTTTCCTTCCTGCCAGATAAATCGTCACCGTTCGGATGGTTTATTCACCGCTAGCGCCATCGGTTGCTGTAAACGATGGATTCCGGTACGGGATCAATTAGATTCCGAAGTCACTCGGATGCTGTCAGGACTGCCAATGTGTGCAGAATTAATAGCGATTATCAAATTTGGCCGCACACCAGCTGAAGGCGCGTGAAGGAGTCTTGTCATTCCTAGCAGTTGATCTGTCAGGAGTTTGTTCATTATTAGAGACTAGAGCAGGTATTTGTCCATCATGAGTAATTGAGTCACATGTCACAAGGTCAACACGAACAGCCCCGCATGATTACGGCGCTCCGAGACTTCCCCGAATGAAGCGGCACTCTGATTTGACCGATATCGCTGTGAAATTATCAGCCCGAAACTGATTGTCCAGTGAGAATATAACATTATAGAAAGAAAAAAACCCATTCAAGTACATCCAATTCATCATGTAATTCTCCTTTTGTCACGACTCTTCCTCTAATCTGATGCAACTTTTAAGAGCTGGAAACTCCAGCATTTAGAGCGAGAGAAAAATGCACTTAAAGTGATAAAAATCCACCCCGACAAATGAAAAAATGTACTCCGTTATAAAATAGGACGAGCGAGGTAGGATATGTTATTCGTCTCTAGCTCTTTTTTCGTTCAGTATCGTTCACAAACATCAATCCCATGCTCTGATACTGTATTCACCTCATCCAGTGCTGAGATTACATTTAGATATGGAGGAGTCTCTCAGTTTCAATCCAGCTTATCTCGTTCTCCACACAGCACAAACAAACCCTTCCTCTTCACTTCTCTTCTCTGTCTCAGGCCTCGTTCCACCCGACCATGTTGGGTACACGGGTCATGCGTGGCCTTGTAGGGCACATGAAAGCTGAACTGCCCCTGAATATCTTTACATGTGGCATATGAATAGTGATTTCCTAGGTGTTTTGAAGTACAAGAGTTTATGCTATAAAATAAGCATATGTTAGGGGCCAACACAGTAGTCACTGTATTTGTTTTGTTTATTCCTTTAAAAGATAACACGCAACCTTCTCTCTGTTATACAACTCTTTGTAAGTTTCAGGTCAGAAAGATTTTTTTGGGAGAAGGAAACAAATACTTTGATTTATCAAGGAATGAAAGTTTTGCTGTATATTCTGTGTAATCAAATAAACTTTTTATTTTTCTTCACAGAACTCTGAAAAAAGTGTTTCCTTTTTTTTTTCCTCAACTGTTTCCTTAAGAATATTAAGCAACACGTTGACAATAATAATATAATATTTTTCATGAGCTGCAAATCAGCATATTAGAACAATTGCTGAATAATCATGTGACACTAAAGACTGGAATAATGATGCCACAAAATGCAGAATTGCATCACAGCAAAAAATACAATTTAAGATATATTCAAATAGAAAACAGCTATTTAAAATTGTAGTAATATTTCACAATATTGCTGTATTAAGCCTTATTAAGCATAAGAGACTTCTTTTGAAATGACAATGATTTTAACTGTAAAAAAACTTTGAAAATGCTACAGTAAAAACCTGTTAAATGGTTAATGGTAAATTCCTGTAAAATGTACAGGGGGAAAACCGTAAACTGACATTCCCAGGATTGACTGCATTGCATTTAAAAATTTAGTTTGAATTTGATGTGTTTTCTTTGATATAACTGCTTCTTCTTAGTCTTTTCTTATCAGTTATGTTTATTATGTATGTTACATGTAATGTTGTTAAATTAATGTTGCCTATTTTAGTTTAATGAGCCTCTCTATGATAGTGTTTAGTGTTTGTGTGAATGACATTGAGCACCTATATCTAAAAGCTGTTTGTAATGGGCTTTGGTTCATCATGTGACTTTCTCATCATCACCTGCATTTGTTGGTTATTAGTGTATTTCAAAGGTACAAAACAGATTTCAGTACTTTAATAGGCTGGTATATTAACATCATATCAGTTAATGAAATTACGGTATTTAACTGTAATCTTAATTTAAAACCGTACAACTTAAAATGTTGTTACCGTATTTTTTACAATCAAATTCACAAATTCCACAGCTGCCGTTTTTTACTGTAAATTTTATAGAATTTTTTTACTGTGTAGTGTACAGTTACATGGTTGGACTTTATTTTTGGTGTCTGTCACTTATTAGTGAAACTGGTTAATCAATGTTAAATGTATTGTAGGAATTTTTTTCATTTATTGTTGCACATGGTTGGAGGGTTTGAAAGCCCTCGACTTAAGACACAAACTAATTAACTAGCAAGTTACTAAATTCGGATAAAGGATTATAAGGTCAAACTGGCATTGATGAATCATTCACAATAAGACCAGGAACTTGCATCAGTTTTGTTTGCGTGTTGAGTTTAACGTATGGTCACATTAACATATCAACCACTTCTCATTGTTTAGCAACTGAGCCCTGATGACAGTGTGAACTACACCACTGTGCACAGCTTAGACAATCAGACCAGGTGTCATTTACAAGTCTTTAAAATAAAAAGGTGCAGCAAAAAAATGGCCTAAGGACTAGAGAGGGGATTGAACATTTTTCAGGAAAAATGTCACTACAGTTGTTTTTGGTGAAGCAAGTGTAAAAGTGCTTTATTTTAAATATAAAAAAAGACACTGTATGTCATGACAGAGCGAAATCACGTGACCTCTGCTTGCATTTTTAGATGCTTTTAGTGTAAACCAAACGCTTCATTCTACACTGTCTGTTTCTGCATTTGTTCTGTTGCTCTGTTCAGATTTGTTCTATTTTTAATGTCCATGAAAGCATGATTTAAAGGCACGGGTGGGGGGAAGGGGTCTGTAGTGGGGCCAAACTCTGCCCCAAAAGAGACGGCCCTTTAAGGATGCATCTGTTGTGTTGAAGGACAATATCCAGTCCAGGACGTTAATGTGTTTGCGGGTGGAAAAGAACGCAAGCGGCTCTCCATACAAACCTAAAACGCACACACACACGTCCCCGACCCTAAGCGAAAAACAGATGTCATAACTCATTGACATAATGCTTAAATTAAATACAGAAATGCACTGCATGCTTGTGTTTCTAATCAAGTGTTGTTTGCAGTGCATTTAGAGTTCATTACATGAGTTAATGACCTTGTAAAAATGTGGAAACAAGTTTAGCAAACCCACACTTGTAAAATGCTGCCTCAGTTAAACTAAGCTTGGCAGTGGATATATAACGTAGTGAAAGAGTCATTAAAACTACACGCCAATCACCATGACATTTCAAATGCAACTGGGTCATTTAAACGCATCTCACTATAGTGGGGATCTTTTTGGCAAATGGTTGGTTTTGTAGATCCGCTGGCTATGTGGTCGGTTCCTCGTGAGTTTTTTTGCTCGACTCTAATTATTCTTTATGGTTTGGATGGATTTCTTGTTAACTTTCAGAGCTCAGAGTCTTGACTCGTGTTACGCGGTGATGTCAGCAGAGGTGCGGTGTGTTTATATGTTACAGGGCCGAGGGCAGATCAACCAAACTCTGGGAACAGGAAATGACAAATTTAAGCTAACCGGCAAGACTCGATCCAAAAACAAATATTTGAACAGAAACGCAATGAGATAATGAGGTGTGCAAAAATGTCGGCCTAATACATGTGCGGAGCGTGAAGGAAAGAATGTTTTATGGAGTAGAAAACCAGAGCTGTGTAAACATTGCACTTCTCTAGTAATGATTACAATATGACAACTGATTATTCTCAATAATTAAAGATTTACCATGTATCAACATCATGGTAAACATCCAGTTGTGTAATTGCTTGTGCGGTATAATTTGCATTAAAAACACTTTCATTCATAGCACTGGAATTCATTTGCACAACGGATTCATTCTGAAGGGCAGGATTTTAATCAATTTCAATTAAGATGGTAAACGTTTGTCTAAAAGCAAAATAAAATCACACATGCTTCAGCATGTGTAGAGACTCGGAGTTGAACATGAGGAGGAAATTCTCTCCTGTCTTCCAATCGGTGTTGTTTGATTTCCAACAGAGGGCAGTACAGTTTAGTACAGCCAGATAGTGGTAAGTTACTACTTTATGTATTTATTAAAAGTATTATTATTATTATTTTAATATATGTAGTTCTGACAGATCCTACCTGGCAACTTCAAGGTTATATGTATGTAT
>JAUYWG010000046.1:17556872-17602056 GCA_034779775.1 Enteromius afrohamiltoni | reverse complement strand
TATATATTTATATATATATTTTTTTTTTTTTTTTTTTTTTTTTTTTTTTTTCTATGCGTATAATTTCATAAATAAATACTGAATAAATATAAATGATGAATATAGTTTTATATAGTTATTTATTTTATTAAAGTATGTGTGTGTAATTGTAAGTGAACACATCCATGTGTCTGATTCAATAATTTTTTATAATGCATATCTAACAAACAAACAAACACATATGCTCTTAAATATTCCCAAAACAAACTCACAAACACTTCACCGTATGCTGGATTCAAGTCTGCGCAATGACCTCTTTGTTCTGGAAACAATTATTTCTGGAAAGCCTGTCAATATCATTATTTTTACAAGAAATCAATACACTTCACAAAGGTAATGGGCGATTCAATGGCGAGATGTTCACCTTCCTCTCTCTCTCTCTTTCTCTGTCAGGGCGTGAGTGGCCAGGCTGGATGGCCGAGAGCAGATGACAGATTCTGCTGGACGTGTAGCAGACAGTGTCGAGCGGAGGAGAGGAGAGGAAGGCGGCTGAAGGCAGGCGTGGAAAACGTCAACTCCTGCAGGCTCTAACGAGCCAAAGATGTCAGCCGCTACGAGTGTCCACTCGCCAACGAACAACTCGAGAGAGAAAGAGAGAGAGAGAGAAAGCATGTTGGGTAGCACATGCTGGCAGACTCTCTAATCGGGTTTCCAAGGCATTCTCTCTCTCTCTCTTTCTCTCTCTCTCTCTCTATTAGTCCTGAGATGGCCACAACCAGAAAATGGACACTATATTATTGTTAGTCGGCCAAAAACAACAACATTAAAAACCAGGAATGCACATACATAACACAATCTCACACACCCACGCTTGCTGTGTCAAAACCCTGGCGTATTTCACCTCCCCCAGATGATAAATTAGCCGATCACTCATCGTTAATTTATTTTAAATATATTAATCATATTTCTCATAGGAGAATCTCATATTCCTCTTCTCACATCCATCTTTGGTCTCCTGTGATTTTTTTTTCCTTCCAGAAAGAGAGAGCGCAATCTACTGTCCTACTTCTCCCCACAGCGGTGCCATACGCTCCAGCATTATTTAACTACGGCTTCGAAATACTTTCTGCCGCTTTCGAGCAGCACTTCCCAGATGGCCCCCGCAATCTGTGCCAAAAATGCGTCTTGTCAACAGCCTTGAACTATGAGATCATATGGCGACAAGAGATAGGTCTTTATATCTCTTCTGTTTCAGAGTTCCACTGTCGTCTGACTGTCCAATTCATCATGGGCGAATATTGCTGTCAAAGCGATAGCGAGAGGAAGTACCTCGTACGGCTCTGATAAAGGGACGTGTCCGACATGCCGTGGCTCTCAACAGCTCTGCCGAGCAGCCGGCACTGAGCCCGAAGCCTCTGTTTTTGATAAAATAATTGAGCAAAGGGTGCGGGCCGAAATGTTTCGCAAAGCTCTCCCACGCATCTAACAAAAAGATTATGGAAGGAAAAAAAAACATTCTGGTGTTCCCAGACCAAAAAAATAAAACAAATACTACTTATAAGTTGCTCTTTTGTAGCTCAGAGTTTTCAATTGTGGTTAATTTTGCCTCAGATGTTTCCTCTACAACTCCAAATAAACAATAAAAGATACAAACAGGAATAGCATAGTACTAATCATTTAGTATTGGAAGAATTTGAAGAGAATTGTTTGATTTCTAAAAAGGTTTACAGACAAGTCAAATGTCCCGGTTATATATGTAACCCTCATTCCCTGAAGGAGGAAACGGAGATGTAATGTCATTGACTGACGTCATGGGATCCCGCCTGGGAGACCAATTGACTCTGATCTCAAGAGGAAAAGCCAATGAGAATTCGCCAGTGGTTTTTTTCATGCCTAGCCACTCCCCCCTACATACGGGTATATAAGATGACGGCCTGCAAACCACTATTAGGTTTCTGCTGAGGAGCCGATCGCAACTGATTCCCCAGCAAGGTCCGACATTGTGGCAAGAGGGAAGTAACGTCTCCGTTCCCTCCATACCTGATGTTACCCAAAACACGGGAGGACACAGGATACACTCGAGGATTGTAGAATCTAACAAAGTGTTGCCCATCCCTCAGCTCTGTAGATGTCTGTTATAGAGGCACTGTGCGCCAACGCCCAAGAGTGGACGACATTCCAAGTGGAGTGGGCTCTCACACCTAGGGTGCAAGGCTCACCTTGAGCCTGATACGCAAGGTGATGGCATCAGCCACCCAATGGGCCAAACTCTGTTTGGAGACAGCATTCCCCTTCTGCTGTCTACCGAAGCAAACAAAGAGCTGCTCGGAGCTTCTGAAACTCCGGGTGCCTTCCATGTAGAAGTGTGGAGCGCATACAGGACACAGCAATTCAAGAGTCGGGTCTGCCTCCTGTGAGGGCAGCGCTCGCAAGTTCAGAGTTGATTGGTCTCCCATGCAGGATCCCATGATATCGCAAGATGAGATGTTTTTTCAAAGGATCATTGTATCAGCATTGTCTCAGATGTTTCAACTACACTTCCCAATTCTTTTTTTAAAGTGACAAATTAGCCTACTTAGGAACTTAATGAGATATATTTGAGTTCATATTGCATATTGAGATATCTGACTCTGCTAAGAAAATCTAAACACAGTTTTGGAAAAATCTTCTGGAATCCATGAGACTATCAGCCACTAATGCAATAATTTGTACTGTTTTCCACCTAAAAAGGTAGAAACTATTTAGATTCTAACTGCAGAGGGGGGAAAAAATAAACAGATAAATCATATACATTCTCAAGTTGCAAATATTTGCAAACACATTTATATGAGTGCCGGCGCCAAATGTGCGGTGTATTTTCGAAAATGTGTTGATTTATTTCTCTGGCATTTTGTGCTGCTGGCATACAGGACTGAAGTCAAGTTTGATGAGGCTCTAAGCATATTTAAACGCCTCTTATGACTGCCACTACACCAGAGACAGTCACGTCATTACAACTGTCACTCATAGCTCTTTACAGCATGTGTGTATGCGTGTGTGTGTGTGAGAAAGAGGCTCAGGGTTACTAATGCAGGCCACATGTATAAGTGGTGCTGATGTCTCGGGCTAATAAAACAGCTGCGCTCTCATTGGCCCTTGAAACGGAAAGCTGAGAGGGGGAAACTAGAAATCAGAAACAACCAACAGTCACATCCAACCCAAAAACACTAACATGCACACAAACCGCAAGAGAAGAGGAACGAAAGAGATGGAGGGAAAATGCAACAGGCCCAAATTGAACATTTGCCAGGCATGATGGAAAAAAATGTGTTTTTCGAAATGTTTTCTGTTCTGTTTTCACATCCACACTACCATGTTCCTCTCTGTGGACTCTGAACTGCATTTATGAATTATCTGACACTTTTTCTGACAACAAGAGCTCAGTGGAAATTTCAAGGACTCTTTTTCTGACAAGCACGGATATCAATATTTGAATACGTTGCCGATTTTTCAAAAACTTCTCTTTCTTGTTCGCGGATGCACCGTAGCAGGGTTGAGTGCTTTCTTTTTCCAATTCCCTCGAGGGAGAAATTCAATGTGTGTTGCATTTTATTCTGCTCGGAGTGGCATCTGAAACTCGCTTCTGATGAAGTTTACTTCCTTCGGCTGCAAAGACAGACCCGTCCTGGTAAATAATGATAAAAACACGAGAGCGTCGATTCATAAATTGACACGGCAAAGTAACGTGCCTCTTAGAGATCGGTGTAAGATATGCACGTCTTTGTGCGCGCTCGCATTTATTCTCCATTTCTGAGGCAGGGCGCTCGACTTAAGGTTTACTTTGCTGTACAATCTTTAGTTTCTCTGACAACGTGAGATTCTGAGGCTGATTAGAAAGAACTTGTTAGGATGGGATCTGAAAAGCGCTGACTCCTCCTGCTAACAAGCAGGTGAAAAAAAAGCAATATAAAGACAACAAAACACAGTCATTAACATTTATGAGTGTTGCAGGTGTCAGTCAAGATGTGATATTAGAATAAAGTAATTTAATTTGAATGCAGAAGGTGTGCGTGTATGCGAGTGTGTGTGTGTGTAAGCCGTCGCTTTTTAATTTGCATGCCGGAGATTGTTTATACGGATCTTTAATAGGGACGTCAGCTCGCTGGCAAACGTTCTTGAGCGCAACAAAGACAAATGTCACCGTATTTTCTATGAGCGATCATGTTTAATAACATGCATCACTAGCGATGGGATCAATACGGATGTAGCAGGCCTGTTCAAGCAAAACAAATATGACGAGCTGTAACTCCTCCTTCCTCTCTCAATTTATACAAACAGAATTATGGGATACATTCAGCCGGTGGTTTATGTGTGAACGAATGTTTGCTATAAGGAGCGAAACCTGGATTACGAAGAGGTTTTGGAATCCTCTTACGAAATGTATTTTTTAGTAAGCGTAAGCAGATTAATTCCCTCACACTTTTTGGGTTTAATCAACGAAGTACATTATATAGTGGCCACAAGTCGCGTTAAGCCCATTTGTACGGGTTTTGAAAAGCGAGTTGGTGTGTTCTTCGTACTCTTGTTTCTCTTCCTCCTCCTCCTTCTCTTCTCCCTTCAATGTGTGTGTGTTGGGGAGGGAGAATCTCTTAAGCTTCTCACAGGCCGCTACCCTGTCTGATTCGGTCACTAATGATAGATTGCCCTGCCCTCCCCCTCTCTTCCCCTTTCACTTTCTCTCAGCGCTGGTGGAGGACTAAACCTCGACCCCTCTCTCCCGCCCCGTCACCCCCGCGAGCTGCCTGTCTGCTCTCTGCTTAGACATCAGCCCTCCGTCAGCCTGTGGCCATCTCGTTTTTCTCCAGTCAAACACTGGGGCTTCAATAGCAGCAGCACTGCAGGGCGGCCCTACACATCCTGATCACATTTGTTTTGCCCCGCTTTTTTTCAGATTTTTTTAGTGCCCACAACTTGTGGTTGAACAAAAGTGGGGGTTTTCAGTAATCAATGCTGATGTCAATAGAGCATGGCTGCTAATGCCAAAATTTATCAACATGAAGTGCGCAAAAATTGTAAATTAACATTTATTTTATACGATCTGTTTATTGTTCCAATTAAAACTGATTGGGATGATTTGTGTAAGGAAGTATCAACACTGCCTTAGGAATACTTGCTATAAGAAACAGTTTAGAAATAATAATAGTATGGAAATGTTTGAATTTTAAAATGTGAAATACTTTTGATCAATCGATAATCTCATAATGGCCAATTTTAGTCAACAACGATTTCTAGCAAGCTAAAATCTTAAACCAATATTTAAAAGTATTAACAATTTTTTTTCAAATTTTGACCAATTACAATTGCTAGTGCACTAACATTTCAGACTATTATTTAAAACCTTAATAAAAAAATGTCCAAGTAAATGTTTTTTATACTTTGGAAATGGTTTAAAACATGAAAATAATCTCAAAGTAGCCAGAATTTGTTCAATTATGATTGCTTGCACTATTATTTAAATACTTATATATAAATATACTAATTATTCGCCCTTTTTTTCAAAACTCAAGAAGACATTACATGTTTATCCATCATCATTGTCAGAAAATGCATTCTCAGTTTTAAATCTTGCATGATAATTTATCAGGCAAATGCCACACCAATATGTGACCAATATGTATCTTCTCAAAAAGATACATATTGGTCAAATAGGCTACAGCTTTTTTTTTTTTTTCAGTTGCTTAGACAATCAAAATAACAACATTACTTGCTCATTTTTGAAAGTGATTGAAAGCAGTTTATTATCCAATGCCGTTGATTGAAAACAAACACAAGCAAAAACCACCAGCGGCAAGGTGTGACGTTTGATCTAAAAAAAAAATTCAAATATCGGCCGATTAATCAGTTTAGACGATAAATCGGTTGATCGCTTGTGTAAACAGACAAAAACAAGTCTACTTAATTCCACAGACTGTTCAAACCCATACGATTGGTGTTTGCTACGTAGGCACAACATGTACACTGCTTAATTCGAGGTAGCGCTCGTGTCCTCTAATAACAGAGCAGGAATTGGTTTGGCGGGGTTGATATCCGGGTGTCTATCTGGAGTGACGAATCCATGAAGCATTTCAGACCATCTCCCCTTTTCAATTTCACTCGGTGCCTGTGAACCAACATGGTTCTGATGCCTTTCACCCTTCAATGGACACACAGCCACCGCTAATCAGGATTACATCCTTCAGTCAACAGTGATTTCAATAAAAGAAAAGAGAGAGAGAGAGAGAGGCGGGAGAGAGAGAGAGACAGAAGGAAAGAAAAACAACAAAAAATTATCATAAATATAGGAAGCTTGAGCTGGACTGGCGGCCCGGTTGTTGTCGAGATAGCAGAAGGTGATTAAAATCTCATTCGACGGGAATCCGTCTGAGGCGCGCTGGTCAAATTGTGGAGGAACACACACTCCCGGTAAAGTGAAGATGATGGAACTCGCCCCCCAGTCGCATCTGATTGCACATGCACACACAAATTGGCACAAAGTAGATTCATGAACAACAAATCATTGCAGGGGGAGCCTGACCTCTTCAAAATGAGCCTTTGTTACAATCATTTCAGTCAGCGCAGTCGCCACGAGGTGCCTCATACTAATTTGCTGTCTCTCTGAGAGAAGATGTGAAAAACCCGTGTTGCACCCCGACAGGTTAACACGCTAACACGCTCACCTTTAAATGGATGTGACGTGTGACCTTATTCAGGGTTTGGATATCAAGCTAATAACTTCCTTCGTGAAACAAATTACCCAGTCTTGGCCTAACGTTATTTTCTGTATGTTTAAAGAGATGATATTTAACAACACGCCAGCTGTAAGCGAGAGAGAGTGTGTGTGCAACCCGTCTGACTGTGTGTACGGTTTAATTACCACATCGACACATGTGTAACTGATGCAATACCGCTGCTCGCCGGTGAAACCCCTGTACAAACACGCATCACTTGGAAAACTCTTCCAAGATGTGTGCTCGAAAATCGAGGAATTGCTAACATGCGGGAAAACGAATATATAGACTTGCTACCCGGATGAAGCTAATAAACCGTTCCAGACTGGCGGGTTAATGGCGAGACCACAAAATTTGGGATCGGGGGCCTCGGTTGTTTTAGCTAAGCGTCATTATCAATCCCTGGAGAGAGAGTAAGGTGTAAAAGTGCAAGTCAATGTGTTCATTGTCCTTCCGTCAAACGAGCGGACGCCGGATTGGTGTTGGGAGGATCGGAAGAACTGTGAGAGCCAACTTGTTTTCTGAGCAATTAAAGCTCAACAGGAGAGAAGGTGAAGTGGTCTGCCATTAAGCCTAGTTAGAGGGGTCGTAAAGCTAACCTGTTGAGGGACGTGAGTGTGTGTGTGTGTGTGTGTGTGTATGTTGAGGAGCTGTCTGGATTGTGTCAGGTTGTCAGGGTTGGCCACTTTAACAGAAGGAAGTTAAGGCGGTGACCCACGAGGCTAGACACTTTGAGGAGATAATGTCCAAGTCTTTCTTTCGCTGCCTTTCCCTCTTTCCCCCTCTCTCTCTACCTCCCACAGGCCAATTAAAGCCTCGACTCACGGGAAAACTTGCCCAGGACTTCCTCTCCCTCCTCTTCCCCCTGTTTCTGCTTAGCAACGTCTTGTCAACACACAGATCCATGGCATTCTCCTCACTATCACTGCTCTAACGGTTTCAATCGTTGTGAGCCCAACTATGCTGTGTTCCATTTAACATTCAATTGGAAAAGTACAGCTTTGATATCTTAATTTGGATTTCTGATTCACGGTTTTCTGATTTGGCCAAATTTGGTGATACAAATCAATATGCATGATAAACATTATCCAATAAGATGCGTTTATTAGTCAGCAATAACAAACAATTTCAGAACCATTTGTTCCCACCAAAACATGGGGGTCAGTTTTAAAATAGATATATTTATTCAGCAAGGATGCATGAAATGTATCAAAAGTGACAGTATAGAAGAATCCTGAAAATGTGTTATGTTTTCCACAAAAATATTGATAATTGTTCATGTTTCTTAAGCAGCAAATAATCATATTAGAATGACTTTTGAAAGATCATGTGACACTAAAAAAGTGCATAAGATTTAACTTTGCATCACAGGAATCGATTACATTTTAAAATATATTAAAATAGACATTTTAAAATGAGACAAGATAAGAGACAAGCGTAAAAACAATCCTGCCGACCCCAAACTTTCGAACAGTAGTTCATAGTATGCAGGTATATAAATGGAACACAGCATTAGCATGTCCTACCTGACTTAGCTTGTGTGGATAAAACTGGCTAAATCTGTTTACATTGTTGTTTTTGCTGGCGAGGCGCTTGTTTCAAAAGCGTACTCTGCCCATCGCTTTGGCCAGATGGAGAAACGAAGACAGAGGCATCCATCGCAGCTGGCTCTGATTACCGAGTGTCTATCCGTCCTCCAGCATCTTAAGTCATGCTTTGAGATATTACTCGAAACCAGGAAGATCCAATGAAGCCCAAACAGATATAAAGTTCCAGACTGCCTCGATCAATACTTGTCATTTCGGCAGCCAAATCTTTGATCGGCGCAACTCTGATTCTTTTTGGTAACGTAAATGATATACAAGGTAACAAACGTGAATGAGCTAATTCTTGCTTCTCAGCTCAAGCATCCTGGTTTTTACTCAATGATCTCCATCTAAACCCCTCACAAAAGAGCTAAAGGCTCTGTGACACTCTCACATTACACACATGTGAATATCTGAAGTGCTTTTGCCACCCACCCTCGCTGAGAACGATTTGCTTTCCCTTTTCTCCCCATGGTCTCACTCTTTGGACAAGCAAGTTTATGCCTGGAGGATTCGAACACAAACCGAGTGTCATTTGTCCTTCAGTTCTACCCACCCAAGTGGTGATTAGTTTGGTTTAGCTGCTGGCTAAGAAAGCAAACCAGTACAGTAGACCAAACAAGAGACCCGATGCTGGAGGGCAGAGAGACGCTCTGATTGGCTGCTCTTCATTATGTCCAGCTGGAAGGTAAATAATCAACAAATACTCAATGAGGGACAGCCTGTTTCAGCCCACCACCTTAATCAACACTTAAGGAATCAAATTGGATTTGCCCTATCAGAGACAAATAGACTCCAGATTGTGTGTGTGCGCCTCTCGCTTGCATTGTAAGAGTGTTAGATATTTATCGGCGCTAACTCAAAGAGGAACTACAATGCTGCATTACTTCTAGCTGTTACACATAGTTTGTAAATATGTAAAAAGAAAAATTTGTAGATGCACTATATATATATATATATATATATATGTGTGTGTGTGTGTGTGTGTGTGTGTCACTTCTGCAAATTATATATTGTATGTAATAATTGTATATATTTTTTTTTTTTTGCTAATTTACTAAATTAGATTATATATAGATAGATAATTAAATGTTATAAATACTTGTAGTATCACTCTTTGTCTGCCATGGTTTGATAAAAAATAAATAGAATAATATCTAATAAAAAAACAATAATAACCCTATACTTGTCTCTTTCAAAACATGGTTTGTGTTACATTCAAAATGTTTGGAGGTGAAAGATCATTGCAAAATGCTAATAACAGCCTTGGCTAGCAAAAATCATCACACAACACCACATTATTTACAGCCAGTATTCAGTGCGCTATGTGCCAAGATTTTTTTTTTCTGAAAATACCCCCCAAAACAATTGATCACTATGATTCCCAAAACAAAGTGGAACCGCTGAGTTTAAGCAGTATATAAACTAAAATCTGACTAATATACAGTATGTACATGCAATGATCTTGCATCAGTATGCGCGGTGAACGCGGAGCCTGTGTGTGTGTTGGGGCCATTCCACTGAGTAATCCTGTAGGTCTGGCAAAAGAATGCCATTTTTAAAGACATCCCTTAAAATCCGCACCCTACTGAGGCCAGTGGTTTCCTCTGTCATTACAGAAGTGTAAACTCCTGGATGTGGGAGATTGAGGGTAATTTCTTACAGATGCACAGCCTCCTCTGGCTCTCGACTTGCAGATTTAGGGAGAGAGGAGATCCAGCCAGCACTTGGACGAGCTGGTCCCAATTCAGGATAGACGAGCTCTGACGATTGAGTCACTGCAGACACGTGCAAGAATGAATGTGTGACTGAACGCAGGTGTATATTACTCATCACGGGCTTATCTGGAAATTATATTATTGTTATTATACACAAATGTCCATGACATTCTATACCTATGTAGTCATTGGGTTTGGTGCTGGGATTTACACACACACCCAGACAAGAGGCCAAAAAGTGACGTCTGTGGTTGTCTTTTATATATTTTATTGCCTTTACTGCTTTATAATAGCAGAAAGAGGGTATATAATTGAAAAGCAATTAATAACCCTTGATATTTCGCTTTCAAAATATGTTTTATGCCAACCCTGCTATACTCAAGGTCCATTTTGGGGTAAATATCAAAGCAAAAATAACAGCCTTAGCAAGAAAATATATGTGTACCACATCACATCCATTATTCTTGTCTGTATCATTAGTGCCAAAAGCACTATATATAATAATATAATAATGAATATTTTACATAAAATATGTTTAGACAATATTAAATTCTTATTGTTATTCTTCTTATTATTACATAAGGAAACAGTAAATGTCTGCCAACTCCTATAGGCCAAGCTCTGCTGTTGTTTTACATGTGCTACTGTTCCTTTCTCATTCATTGAAGGGCAGAGGTACGATACTTTTTCATTCAGCATATTGAGCAGGTCTCTGGACAAGCCAGCCAGCGGTTTTATAGTTAATCAATACCAATCCATTCCCAGCCTTGATGTTAAATAGGGATCAATACAGGCAAGCTGTGACTGGATCTGATTTCAATTGGTTGGCCAAGCAGTGGGTTTTAATCTGAAGCTAAATCAGACAGGAGAACATAAGTCAGGTGAATTACAACACTCCTTTCCCAGCACCAGGAAACGTCTGTCATATTTTATTATCACAGTCTGGGCAGGTTTATTCACCACCTACATTTTATTTATTTATTTATTTATTATTTCGTTTAATTTCTACGAAAAGAAAGAGATACAAGCTGTCGCTTAAGACCAGCATACAAAAAAGACGAGAGAATCCTATTTCTCAGCTCCGACGGAGTGGGAACCTGCGAGAACGCCTTCTTTTTTTGTCTCTTCTTAAATGATTGATTCAGAGAGACCGGACAGATCGATAAAGTTCTTAAGTTCAGTATGCTTCCCGACCAGAAGATCATAAGGATCACATAATTTCTGAATTAGTCCAGCTGATTCGCACAGATCAGACATCCCGCGCTACAAAGAGGCCAGTTATTACAGACAGAAGAACTTACCCAGCACTTTTTTCCACTACTCTTTGAGGTGTATAACCCATAATACCCTCTTCTCATCCTAAATGTTGCCCCTTGTCTTCAAAAAGCCACCTTATCTATCTGCGACCGATGAAATAGCAAGCTCTCCGATGAAAGGCCTGCCATGTATTCCTGAAGATAAGTGTTGTCAGCCACCACACTTTTGCTAAGCCCCCTGAAATCCCACTTTCAGGAGCGAAATCCATAAAACTCATCCGACTCTAGTGGATCTAATGAAACATGCTAGCCCCTATAGCACTGATTGATCAGCCAGCGGTCAAAGCCCTGGCCTGGCCGCCCCGGTGTCCCGCTCCTCTTGTGGTCCATCTATGATGATAAATTAGCATTAGATGGAGCCTAATGAGTTTACTAAACATTTGGGATTTGCACTAATAAACTGGCAAGCTAGCAGGCTAGCAGTGAGAATGAGCAATCCCCGAGCAGCCCCTTATCTGAGGGACATGACAGTTAAACCACGCGTCCAATCTGCCATCGATTCATCATCCTGGCGCCATTGTGCATTCTTCACAAGAGGATAATTACGCAGCGACGGCTTTGAAAACGCAAGTGTTTTACACTGAGAGCGAGACCTGGATGTTGCATGCATACCAGGGTATTTAAATCTTTTGCTAGCATTTTGCTGCATAGAAACGGAACAAGAGCTAGTCTTTATAATGACTTTCTAATGCACATGCAAATTAAAAATGCTTGCAGCATCTGTCAGCAATAAGACGAAAACTAAGATGTATCTCAAAGTTTGATTTAGCCCTCATTACAACGTACGATCGCGCGGCTAAATGGCCTTGCTTTGTGCGTGCAAATAATTTAAGAGTTAAACAAATATTTAGCATGGCTAATGATATTCCATCAAGTCGACCTACAGCAACAACAATCAATCAGCATTGCACCCCATATTTAAAACAATGTAAATTAGCGGCAGTTTTGAGCCGAGTAAACTGCTGATGATGTGTGCTGGATGGCAGACAGGGTTCTGGATGCTGTAATTGCTGGGAATGATTATAATGAGGGTTTGGGAAACTTAAGCAGAGACTCACTTATAATGATAAATAGCCTTGAGCCAGTGCATGAAACGGGCGGCCTTTCAACTACACAGCTCGCTGCTGACTTCTGGGCTCGAATGTTTCTGATTCCTTTTCGGCAAAAATGTAATTCAGACACAGGGCAAGTGCACGCACAGATATACGTCCTCCAACACGAGCGAGCGCAATCTCCCCTCAAATGTTCGTGTGAGATTCGAAATGCGCTTGCGCTATCTGCAGAACCGACCAGTGGCCGATAATCTTTTGACAGAGGGGCCTATATTTAGAGATAACTTGTCAGCTTTAATAAATGATAGTTATTTGCTGCAGTTTTTTTTGAAGGTTTCAGAGCCGATGGCCCCTCCCGGGAGCCCATGGGACGGGCGACGGCCAAGGCCCAGTGCCTCTCGCGGAGAGATGCTGATGGCGTGTGCCCAATGTCCAGATCGCTGTCCTGCGACCTCAAATTGGCGCGACCAGCACCATGTCCAATACAATCCTCACACTGTTTCCTAACCTAATCTCAGCGGTGTCACACGACAGATTGCCACATTCGGAAAAATGGGAATGGAGGTTGGGTGGGTGGCTGGGAGGGGGTGGTTTAAAAAGAGAAAAGACATGGGAGCTTTGTGTCTTTTTTGAAAAGAGAGAGATCGGAGGGACAAGAAATGGATTTTTCTTCCAAGAGAGACAGCGCACGCTCAACACCCTGATCTGATTTACAAACTGCTCCTAATGGCAAACAAATGTTGTGGGTGTGTATTTGCGAATAAGAAAAAGAGAACCTTACGGATCTACCATTGAGCCAACATCTACCGCAAACCAAAAGCCAGTTATCATGCTTTTACAGGCTAAAACACACACTGACATAGTGTTGACAGAATCAAACAGGACGCTCCATAAACACGCACATGTAAAATAGACAATGTGGCTGAAAGGAAACCAAACACGTCAATTTAATTTAGCACAAAAACATTCTGCTGCGCCGCAGTGCCCGGGAACCAGAAACGACTGCAGGAGTAGTCAAAATAAAAATAAACATTTGATTTAAAGCATCGTTAGCTATGTGCGCGCAAAGCAGATCTGTTTTGAATCCATCCATGGTGTGAAGTTGGAGCAAAACAGGTTGTGCTGTGGAAACGGGACACGTTGGCCGCATTTGCAGAGGGAAGCGTCATGAACTTCGGACATGCATTCCAGTCAGTCCTTCCTAAACCACAACTGATTCAATTTTCCCGGTTGTTATTCAAAAGGAACGTGCACCCGCGCCGGGCTATTGTGTGACAGCACAACCCTCTCCAACTGCCTGGGGTGAGTTTTTGTGCGCGTCTGCATGCATGTGTGTGTGTGTGGAATCACATTTTTATGTGTCTGACGATAATCATGCTTTATGCACGTTAGTATTTGTTGCATGTGAATCCATGCGTGCATATGCATGTGTGTGTGTGCGTGTTGACACGCTCAGCGGGGGTTTTCATATAGCCCAACAAAAGGGGAGTGTCGTTGCTTTGTGCGCTCAATCAAATAAAAGGGGCTTTTTAAAGCACATATGTCCCCCTCGACAGAGTCCTGATTAGACTCTCAATATCTCCACCAGACACACGCACACACACAATCAAGCTGGCTGTTGTAGCAAAACTATAATTTTCACATTTCTCTTCTGCTCTCGCATCCGCAGCTTTCTCACCGCTAAGAGTGTGTGTGGATTTCGTCTGTCACTATAGACTCCTCGGAGCCGACGTCTTCCGGTCACAGGGCCCATGCAACATGCCTTACAACAACACAGCACAGGGTTCCCTCCTGTCTACACATGCTAGAGCCATTTCCCCCTTCCCTCTTCAGTCTTCACACACAGACCCACATGGCATGGAAAAAAGAAACGCACACATTGCCAATGCCAGTACTATTAGCATGTAGCAGCTAAATCAGGATCACTGATGTTTCAAATAGGGAATCCTAACTTTATATTAATAGAAACATTCCCAAATCAATTTAAAAATAAAAAATGAATCCATCTCCTTTGGGTGTAAAAAAAAAACAACTATGCAATATAAATACAATTTGCAAGCTTTTGCTACATTTTATGTTTGCTTGATGTCAATAAACTGGACATCAAAAGTACAAAATCATGCCATAGGGAAAAAAGTTTTAAAAAAAGTGAAAAACTCACTAATACAATCACTTTGGATTACAACGTCTTCCTAATGTAAATGTGAATACAGTTAGCAAAGTTGTTTCCTATTGAAATGAGTCTGTAAAACTAGCCAGGAGCTATATTTTTTAAAAAGTGTACAAGAAGCAATGATTATTTATTTTTCAGATAGGAGAGTGTTTGCCTCTGTTCATAGAGGACATTGTTGTGGAGAAGCCTGCTCTTGAGTTGTGTGCTGTCGGACATCTGCTAGGCCTTGACCCACTTCTACGTGTGAGCAATGTGTGGCAGCGCTAAGGTTTGGCTTTTTGACCGCAGAGGCTGTTTCTCATTTTCTGTGTGAGCGCGAGTTGAGTGCTAGCTGCCAAGGGCAGGTTAAGCTCTCTGCTTCTCCCCTCCTGTAGATCTGGCATCCCTTCAGTTCCTCGCATAAAAGGTGGCAATCTTCATTAAAACCTCTTACAGACAACTGTCAGTTATTCACAGTTAGAAAGAGCCAGCTGTTCTCACTCGCTCACTCCCTCTCTTGATCCCTCTAGTGAGACAGAAGTCACTAGTTCATAACAGAGGAGTTTAGAAGCGTAGTCGGTTCTGAAGAGTTTCAAGGTGACAGTGTCATCCACGCTGCACGCAAAGGCATTTTTGTATATCATTATGTCGAGGAGACAAAAGAGCAATTAACAAATAATTACAAAAGATTTTTGGTCTACATTTCAAAAAAGCTGGCATAGGCAGAACCTTAAGTATGCTAATGATAAATCATTTGCATACTAGAAAACACTCTCCTTTCTTCTTTCCATTTTTTTTTAAACAAAATCCTCAATTTAGTAATGCAAGATGGATTCACATTTAACTCTTTATGTAGTAAAGGAAAATGCTTTTACATTTCATTTATTGCAGGTAACAAATTATGCCAGAATCAAATTCCAATCAGTTTATCCAAGTAGTTTGAATGCAGTCATTATTTTTGCAATTCCCTTCACTTGCTCTAGTGGCACGCAAATGACACTGCATCTATAACTAATGCCCTAAACATTGCTTGAACTGAACCTAACCAGCAGTTATGCACTTAAAACCTGTGCCAGACAACCGACATCAAAGCAATGCACTTGCAAGCATCCTAGTATAGCACTGTGTGACAGCATGAACACTATTCAGGTGTTATTTTTCATCCTGTAGTGGAGATCTACACTCCGCTTTCACTTCGGCCAGTAGTGGACTTGCTCATTGAAGGAAAAAGCACTCTCTCTCTCTCTCTCTCTCTCCCTCTCTCTCTGATGTTAGCGGAGGGTTTGCTGACTGTCTCATAAATAAGGAGTTGCTGCGCACACCTGTGTACCTGCAGCAGTGAGGCTGTTACCTGGCCAAAGATATATCTGCTGTCTGCAACCTCATTAATCAGGTCTAATGGAGCTCCGGCGCTCTCCTCTTCTCGCACGTGTGTCTCTGTGAACATAAACACACATATACGCGCGTAGGCATCCTCCAAGACTGCTGTGGGTCTACCGGAGGTACAAGGACTTTTCGAATGAAACATTCATACACATACATGGTCTGTTAAATGTCACCTGGACAAGGTAAGATATAAATAAATAAAAATATTACTCTCGTGGCTGTAGGCAAAAGCAGCAGTTCAAGTGCCCTCTACCGTACTGCTCCGTTTCACACATGGTTGTATGGTTCCTATTAGCATGATTTGCTGCGGACTATGCTAGTCAGAGACATGTAAAATGACATTCTCATTTTATAGAGCATTTGATTGGACAACAATTTGTATACTATCAGCGAAATCTGCTTTTCACTGAGGGAGTACCCTGAAAAAGACAACTTCGAACCATATCTAGGGTGCATTATCTAGGGAGACCTTATCGTAGTACTGCAAAGCCTTAAGGTACTACTATGAACTTTAGCTGTAAATAAGATATACTCTGACTCCCTAAAGGTGCAGCTTCTGCATGTTGTTCTGAGAACTGTTATGTTGAAAATGGCTGCTCGGTTTGGTTCATTAAATCTGCTAAATGTGAATTTTGTCTACTTCTAGACGTGCATAGAAGGTCTCAAAGCTAATGAACAAGGACTAAAGCCACAGAACTCCCCTCAAGGTGGGTAAAAAGAGGCCTTTCTTTGGGAGTAAAAAGACAGGCCGGGGAATTAACACTTAACACAGGCTTAATTACGGCACGCACGCGCCTGTGAAAACCTGCCATTCAAGAGCATTGGTAAATAAACCTCTCTTTACAGGTGATCCAAATGTGTCTCGCTCCAGACAGCCCTCTGTTCCAGCGCTGATATGTAATTAAAATCATCTCCAAAATTCTCCTCGACAGGACGGGCCCGAGCCAAAAATGTAAATGACATTAAGGGAGACAATGAATTGAATTTTGTTTAATGTCCCTTTTGCTGGTGCTAATTTACATAGCGCTTTTCCAACAAAAGCTCTGACCTTCTAAATGCTGGCATTTGCTCAGCTCCGAGAGCGGGCCTGTGCGCGGATGAGAGGGAGGAGGTCTTTTTAAGTAGCCTGGTCGGAGAAGATACAAACAAAAGGGCAAAAAAACTGTGGAACGATCTGTGTTGGTTTTTAAAGATTAAAAAACCCTGCAACAGGCAGAGTACAAACACAAATTTTTCCCCGGCATATGGCTCCAGGAAGACCTAGCTAATAACCAAGCATAATCCCTTCTGGAAAGGTCCTCCGGTACGAAAAATTAATGAATGTTTAGCTAAATCAGCATCGGGACCCAAATACCACGCGGTCCGAACAGGTGCAGAAGCCTCAGCGAAATGAGCTACATAAACCGTCCTGCTACACAACTGTGTACTCTGACAAAAAAAAAAAGTCAATGTCATGAATTATTCAGTTGAGGGAGGGGGCTGGCTGTCAGAGGTCAGCGTGTCTTGACCTTACTGACAGGAAGTGAAAGGGAGATCGTTTGGCTAGGAAAACCCTGATCGCTCTCGAGTCGGAGGGGTATTATTAGTTCTTGGACCGATACGGGGGCGGTAAATGATCCAACGCCTCACGCTTGACATGTGCGTTCAAGACATCACCTACAAGAGTTCGAGTCTAGCCATAGAGCTCCTCATTTCTGAGGCTCAATCTATCGTTTAAAAAATACCAATGAATAATCTATGGCGAAGCTGGGTCGGGTTGTGAAATATTTAAAGATCCGTCGAGGTTGAAATTTTGTAACAGCTGTGAAATACAACCAAGTTTTTCTACATTTTTTTCTTTTTCTCCTCGTGAAGAACCTAAAGCTGCACCAAAGTCCAAGAGAAATAGTATAAACAGATGTCTGGCTTGACTACAGGAAAATAGGACACATTTGGAATGATAAGTCTCCTAAACTCCATTGAAAATGCCAGAAGCGAGCGGGTGCCAGTTATTGTCCAAGCCCGTGCCAACGAGCAGTATGCCTGGCCCATGTGCCATCTGGGAGAATGTGGCTGAAAACGTTATTGATAATGGATCACCAGATCTTCTGGTCACCATAGCCCTGTTTAGCAGAACATTCTCTTTCTCTATCTGTCTGTGTATTTATCTATCCCCAATGCAACCCAGTAAAATGTTTTTATTGTTATGCAGTCGACCCCCACACGATCTACTTCCTGTGCACGCAAATGCTTGTTTATAAATGGTGACTGAGCATGCATGCATCTAAAATATGCATAAAACTCCCATGTGTACTGTGATTTTCCACTTTTTCCTCAGAGACCACGAAAAAAGACGGACCTAACAAGACATAACCCCACAGGATTGGTTTTGTGATTACAAATTAGCTTTATATCATACACCCCACCTGCACGACGCTTCAGTCATTTGAGGTTCGTGTTTCTGTGCATTCCGGGCTCTTCCGGCCGCCTTGTTCTCTGAGCGTTGGATAAAATCATCTGTTCACAGTTGTGATATGCAGACAATGCAGTCGGCTAATGAAGCACATCTGCTTTTGTGATCCGACAGAACGGATCGCCCCTCTATGAAAACGATCCTCTCGAGTCTTTCAGACGCCTCACAATCAAAATGTGAGCTTTTTTATCTGCCGTTTCAACCTACCACAATATCCCTCCTTTTTGCAGAGTATCAGACCTTCTTTGCTCTGTTCTCCTTTTCCTCTTTTACTAGTGTTACACATATTGTTCACCAGATTGAAGCACAAAGCGCCAAGACATCCGATCCGTCCACCTCTATTTAGCCACAACACAAAGCACAGCAATTTATGGGAAGAGTCAGTGCAAGTAAATATCAGTGAAACCCTGTTATAAAGTGTTTTTTTTTTGTTGTTGTTTTTCAAAGGTAAATATATTGTATAAGCCATGGCCGGTGGGGAGAATTGACTCTGACTGCCTGAGACTCTTTTCAGGATCTGCTAAGAGGAAGTGATATGTGTTTTATCTTCTGCTCAGAAAACCAAAACAAATCCTCCTCCTCGTCGGGACTCCTCTTTTCTTTTTTTTCTCCCGCCCCACTAGCTTTTCTTTCTCCTGCGGTTGAGTTACAGTGAGTGCATGAATGTCGGTCCTGTAACTAATTACTGTTCGCACACTGTCAAAGCTCTTCAGCACGTCTGTTTAAACAAGCTAATCATTTAATGCAAAGATAACCAAGGTTACTAGGATTGATTCACAGTCTTTGAGAGTGTTTACAGAAGAAGATGTAAGGAATTCATATTCCACTGAAAAAGGTTAAATAGGGGCGCCATTCCAAAACCTAGTCAGCTGCCTACATAGGTAACATTTTACAGCATCGTTGTTCTGATGTGAATACATTTTTAGCATTGATGCTACCTCATAAACACCCCATTTTAGCAGGCAGCGTTGCTTATTCATGGATGAGAAAATCCCAGAATGCAATAAATAAATGTAAAATAAGTGACAAATCCAGAAAAGGTATAAATGAAAATGAACTATATTATGCTTATTGAAGCACTGTGGAATTAGCTTAGCAGCATGTTAGTGTTAAACTCTACTCAAATGCGGTTCAGATGTCATATGTGCAGCATTTAGTGAATGCTGTCTACGTAGACAGCAAAAAACAAGACAGCTTCATCACAGAGTGTTGGATTATGATTTAAATCAAATATTGCTTGATGTGGAAGAAGAAAAAAAACTTGACTTCTACTCCAAAAACTGAATCAAACAGCCTCTCCTCACATGAACCAGTTCACTCACATTATTGTGTAGTACGGCAGGGTTTCCACATTACGACCACATGACGTGAGAGCGGGAAACGCTCAGACCTCCAAACACACAAGCACAGCCATAATTTCGACACGCAGGACATGAGTTCTTTTTTCCGACGCTTTGCGCACTTCACAGTGAGTGACAGCGACAACTGGTCACTGCTATTTGATTACTAATAAGAGAGATGTTCCCTCTGTCAGATACCAAACATTCCCTGCTAAGCAAACAGCTATTTCAGCAAGTCAAACATTAGCATTGCTATCCACTGGTGGCGCATATTTCGTTTCCGGCTTTACCCATCATCTCCAATCTAATTTCCCACTCAGTGGACAGGCAAGTTCGTGATCGGGAGATAACTTTGCAACAGCTACTGCGAGAAAACAAGAGAGAGAGATAGACTCTCGCTGCTGGCACCGCTTGCTGGTTATTCATGGCTCTTTACAGCAGATGGAAACAGAGAGACTTCTGGCTTTATGGAGCAAGGTAGGCTTGTTCTAGCTCACTAATCTCCAAGAGGCCTGGACTCCAGCAGCCAGCGCTCCCTGTCACATTTACAGTTTCAGCCGCGAGTCCAAGACCTGCCCTGCCATAATCCACGTACGTGCTGCCACCACAGAGATAATTGGACAAAAAGGAAGAAGTGTAAGTCTCACCGAGTAAGTGTAACCTTGAGCCAGACTCACAAAGAGAAACATAAGCTGCCGAAAAAAAAAAAGAAAGAACGTCAATTACCCACTCGGCGGGAGCCGGTGTGTTTGAACATGCTTTCCCTAATGTGATCAACATGCAACCGCCAACAGCCAGCCCAGAAACATTACTCATTTCCCACCGGCAGCACTACAGAGCGCAACGTAAAGACGTCTTTTTGCTTCGAACATGCACGTTCGGAGATGCAACGTTACTGCTCTGCTGCAGCACACAGTCGTGCCACAAAGCCAGCGAGAGGCAGTGCACTGTTTACAGAGAAGATAAGCAGAGCAGTTGTTAACAAATTACGATGAAAGAGTTGAGAATTTAAAGCCAAACGCTCTCTGCTTGCTAGTCTCGAGGAAAACGCTTCCCTGACAACTCACCAGCAATTACGCGGTCCCTAAAGACACCCTGCGTCAACCCACCTGCGCGGCACGCCATTCAACAACACGGGGCAAACCCGGGCCAGGATGCTGGGCCGCAGCGCCCTACGCTCACAGGAAGCAGAAAGATAGGCTTACCTGTCGATGATCACGGGGTCTGAGGGCGTTTCGTTCCTGTTTCCGCAGCTTTTTTTGTCACAACACCGACTTGGGGAGAAGAACACAGGGAAAGAGAAAAGGAGACATGAGATATGAGAGAATCAGCAAACAGCTTGCATGTGTCTTTCGTCTCCGAGCACCGCATGTTTCGATTTATGTGTCTGACATGCTCTCTCGTCCTCTTTACTAGCTATAACCGCCGAGGTGTTTGGCGTAGGTTCTGGCTGAGCCGGATGGTGTTGGTGGCTGCGGTTCTCGCAGATGCGGGTGGCGGGTAAACACGGAGCCCGGCGCTGTGGCTGAAGGAGGGAAAACAGCATGTTTTTGGTGTTTGTCTTAGTGCTGAGAGGAGGAGAGGGGGTGCCAGGAGGCTGGGAGGGGGGAAAGCTCTCTCTCAGCCCCAGCTTTTGTTTACCTCTAATTGTCAAGCTGTTGTGTCTGGAGAGGATGCAAGATGCCACCTTCAACCAGGATTTCTGTGGGGCACTTATTAATTACCAGCTCAAAAAGCCTCCATCAGTCTCCTACAATGTGCCAATGCCTCCATTTTGAGGCCCTGAAGATGCTTCCATTATGCTTTCTTTAATTAATGTTGAAATTACAGAGGAAAAAAAATGTTATGCCTCTTGAATTTAAAGAAGCCCACTTGTATAATGGTTACATGTCTAAGTGAGCCAAATTAACACCATATGGTATGGAAAACACGTAAAGCTCCTTAAAGCTGACAGCTAAAGCGATAAAGGTATGCCTGTGGACCTCTGCTTGGGACTCGGAAACGCATCTGTGCGGTTTTGACGCAAGCAACAGAGTGCGATGCGAGGAACTTTCTCAAACGTTAAACGAGGATCCGTAAGCTCTTAAAAGTTTGAAGCGTTATTAGCTCGCGCGCAGAAGGATGTGGCGTGACCCCTGCGCACCGTTCTGGTTCCTTTCCGATTTTGGCGGGGAAGTGGAGTGCTTGCTTCCATAAGCTCAGCGCACTTATTTTATTTATCATGATTTTTCTGCTTTTATGATTACCACGGGATAAGGATTTCTCTGGGGCGTGTGAATAAAAATGAGAACACACGATTAAAATGCTGAGGACGAAAAGCCACTTTCCAAAAAAAGGCCCGAGTGCGCACACACGCGTCTGCATTTGAGCCGACGCTGTGTGTGTGTGACAGAGAGAATTTCAATTCATCCTCCATGTTGTTAAAAGTCCTGTGAAATCATTCATAAGTCCGATGTCACTAAATGATCCGGTCAAATTTGCGCTTTTGAAGTAGAACTTCTGAAACTCGCAGAGCGGGGCGCAAAGCGAACCGTAAATCATTACGCATAAGCCGCCTGACAATTCTGAACATTTGGATTCTTTTCAGCGTATCCAGGCAGATCTATTCAGGGATTCATTGATTTTCTGTAAGGCTGATGCTCGGAGGCCTGGATGGGCCTACATCACGTGCGTTACGCATTTATGAAAACATGACAAGACATTATGGCTGCTAAAATTCAATTACGCAGTCAAATGTAACAGTTTATAATTATCTGAAAATGAAAGAAACAAAAGATGGTTGTTTTTTTCTTACCTGCACATAATTTCGTGTGTGAGGAGAACTCGGCACATTTCTGGGTTTTTATCTTGTCCTTCATAAATAATAGCCTTGGAATAAAAGTCACAGTGAAGACGTTTTAAACAAGTGGATAACACATAAAATATAACAGTTAAAACATTAAACTGCATTTTTTCAGAAAAAATAAAAGCAATAAAATAAAACCTAAAATAATCAAATGTGGTTTTATGTCACAAAGTTCAAGTTCATCAATTAAAAATCGACAATACAAGGTGCGTAAATAAAATCCATTTAGCCCACATACATTGTTAAACAATGTTTTATCTGTAAACCAACACACATGCCCACATTCTAGATAGAGATAACCTTTGTGATATTAATTTGCATAAATAAATATGATGTTTGAAATGAATATCAACACTTGGCCGGTCATTGCGATGATAAATTATACCACATGCATATCACTTTAGAAATGAAGAGTCGCATATGCTTCTGTTTAGATCTTTGCGCTATTTATTTGGGGAATGATAATAGAAATCACATAGATGTCGCTTCTCCGACGCAGATGGCCGCGGTAAATAATACCCATAACCGTACACATCAACGCGGTTATAATCTGCAGATATTTAGGGGTAGAGTGCTAATGGGCAATCTGTTGTTTATTTTGAGCCGCTAACAATGATTTTTCTTTAGATAAAAAGCGGTGTCGGGGGGTACGCTTGAGTAATTTTTGAGCATTGGCTTTAACAGATGGCGTTTGGAGCTGTAGGTGCGCACGGGCCTTGGTGCTTTTTGCGCGTTCTGTCTCACTCTCTCTTTCTCTCTCTCTTTCTCTCTCCCTCCCTCCCTGTTTGCCCTGCTCCCGTTATGATGTACTGTGCAAGAGCGCACTCCAACGCGTCCTTCCGTGGGATCCGTGGGGCGCGTTGGAGTACGCTCTTGCACAGTACACTATTGCAAAAAAAGCATTATTTATTTTTATATAAATACACAGTAGGCCTATTACTGGCTACATATGAATGTGTGAAAATCCAATCACTGTTGTATACACATAAAACTGGAAATAAAAAAAAACGCATGAGTAATGTGCGTAAATACATTGTGCAAAAATGAATAGCTTTAAATATAATAACTTATTATAAAGTATAGTAGCAATTGGCTCACGTTTGGATTTTAATTTGGCAGCTGCATGCTGAATGCAAGCGTTTGTTTATATTTCTGATTGCATTCATTTTATTAATTTTTAATTCTATTGAGAAATTTCTAACAATGATAAAATTAAAGCCGTTAGCTCGAGTCTAGCAATCGCAAATAACAAAGATAAGCACCAGATATAATTTTTAGACATTGCTTTATGCGTCCTTATTTATTTTCCTGCCTCGCACTGAAAATATACGGAAAACCATAAAGTGGCTGTTCAGCGCCATTGACTCTTTGATCATGTTCAGCTCCATTCAGAGGCGCCTCAGATAAAACCTTCATATTTTCTCTCCTGTGAAGCCCAAAGATGGATAAACTACAGATAACAAGAGCCTCAAAATCAAGCTAGAGATCCGCCCTGTTTTTTACCATGAGAGGCTGAAATGGACAATGGAAATGAGCTGAGAGTGATTTCAGAGAACATCAGAGTACAATATGAACTCAAGTGTCTGTCTCACGCCTGGAGCTTTATATTTATGCCTTTAACCAGATCTGATTACAGCTCAACAAAAGTGAGTTTTCACGTGCGACAGCGCGATATAAAGGCACACTAAAATTTAGTAACTGAATGCCAATTAAGAATTACTGCTCTGCCAGATAAAAAATATATATATATATATATATATATTTTAATATCATACACAAAGCAGCTATGATATAAAATTATTAAAAGATACATTTCGTGCATTATAAATGTTTTTGTGTGAGTATGTGTGTGTGTGTGTGTGTTGCACAAGTATTCCCGGATTAAAACATCATTAAATAATACTAATAATAATACTAATAATAAACGGCCTAATGAGCGCGATGCAGAAATGCAGGGTTTGACAAATATGCTCCATATGCGAGAGCAAGACTATAATGTGGCTAAATTATAAAGAAATTTAATAACACTTTGTGTTATTTCCCCCTTTATCCTCAGTATTTTATTATCATTATTTTATTTTAATTGCGTAATTTAAAATATATATTTTGTGCCCTCTGCGATTTCATTAATTCGCAATAAATTATCAAACAGCTACACGAGAAGAAAAACGTGGTAATGTGATTCATATTAAATTAAATCCGCCAAATAACCTCCCCCATTAATCAGAGCAGCCCAAAATACAGCCACGGCTTTACATTACATGTGCAAATAACGAGATACAGCCTCGATAACACTAAAATGCTCTGCATCTAAAATAAATAAATAAATAAACAAATAAAACAACGCATATAAAGAAGAAGAAGTATTTGCTTATTTTGTATTTACTTACGGAAACATGTATGTTGTAATATAAAGTGTGACCAAAGCACGTGCAACAAAGACACAGATTATAAATATAAATACACACACGCAAGAGAAAGAAAAAGTTCTTACCTGTTTTGTCATGGAATCGATTAACCGAACATAAAGATCCTGTTCTGTTCTGACGCCTGTGGGAAATTATTTTTGTTTTTCAATGTGGGAAAAGTCTGGTGAAAAAAAACTATACAAAGTTTCCTCGGAAAAAAAAAATCTGAAAGTATTCTTGAAATTCACTAATAGAAAAAAAAACATCATCGAAGGTTTGCCATCTACTAGAATTACATTTGTGGAATAAACTGAACTACATTTTTAGGAAACTAATACGGCTCCATTGAGCGAATAAAACACTTGTAAATCTATCCTTGCTGAATAGAGAAATTTACACTTACCGTTGCTGTACAATAGTTGTAGTTTGTAATGTATCCCATTGTTAGTTTTTTCACTGTTAGGTTCCTGAAAATAAGCATTTGTTTGGGGTCAGATTGGCATTGTTGATATTTTTATTTTAGTGTGTTTATGAAATGCATGCATTTTTGTCTGTATGCATGTTCTCTAAGCATCTTTACGCTTTTAAAATCCAGCAACTTTATTTAAGGTTGTATTTAGTAGATGAATTCCTGGCAATAATGTGTATAATGCATATCTATTCTTTTGTTTTGTTTTTCTTTTTTTTCTGTGAAATCCGTCAAAGCGGTTTAATGGCGCACGTGTTTCCAAAGATCTAGAAGTGTGGAAGTTTTAAGGTGAAAATTCAAAGCAGTATTCCAGAGTGGCGCTTACTTTCTCCTTTTCCACAAAGTCCACAAAAGCTGTCCTTTCGATCTCCACTGGCTGTCCCTGTCTGTCATAAAGCGCCAGGACGAAGTGGAAAAAATTGGATTTTCTGAGGTTGGATGGCGGTTGTTTCTCATAGTGCGCCCGTGCCAGACCAACTCCACTGCGGGGGAAAACAAGACACCAGTGTGGGTTAAAACAACAGGCGTTCACTTGAGATATAGATAGATGTAGATAGAATGAAAACATGGGAGAATTCTTGATTTGTCACTTAAACTGTAATATGATGTAATGAACAGGGGAAAGCGGCGAAGAGGTGCATGGGGAGAGTGTAATTGATACATGGCATATTGGGGATTTAGGGGTCGATCTGAGAAATGCATTAAAAAATCGGATGATTTGGCAAACGTACCTCTGGGCGGCCGTGTTCGCATCCACCACCCCAGCCGTGTGCATCCACGATCGGACCGGATTCATGCCACTGCCCAGCGGTTCCTCTTTCATAGTGGTCCCCCCTCTTGGTATATTTTCCTGAATCCCAAACATTAAAACAGTTCGCGTGCAACCCACTTCCAGCCAAAGAGATGAAATGAGAGTGTGAGCGAGGGCGCGTCGTCTCTCCAAGAGCCCCTTCGGATAGCCGTGAGAGTTTGTTTGGGATTTGTCGAAAAGAGAAGAAGAAGAAAAAGAAGAAGAAAAGAAAAAGCAGTCCCGACTCCTTCTTCAGTCCGTACTGCGTTGGCACCACATGAACGATTCAGTGCGTAAAGATTCTCAAGCCTCTCCAAGCAGCTTGTTTGGATAGATGGAGATCCTCCCGTGGAAGAAGCGAAACAACTCGCGCAAATAGCAGGGATATTAGACTCGTTTTAATTCAGTTAAACATTTCTTGCAACTTTCTGTTGTTGTTGTTGTTGATGATGATGATGATGATGATGGTGATGATGCTCTTAGCTTGGTGGCATCCTATAACAACAGCATCAAAAAAGGCTTCGGGACACTGCTGAATCCACCACTTCTGGCTCCAAAAGACAAATAAACGCGTAAATGATCACCGTGGAGGTGTTCCCGGACACGGGAGAGGATGATGAGGGGCCTTTAGCGCGTCTTTGCAGAATGGATGGAAGCATACAAAACTCAACCCTCTATCCCCCAGGACTGGAACCTTTCCCGGGAGCCAAAAACTCCAGACCCACGGGATCCACTCTGTCAGAGGATGACGCGCACGTGGGCGTGGCTTTGCCCATACATGGAGAGGATTGACGCTTCCTGTCGCTGGGCTTTAAGCTTAGACCGTGAGTATATACGCGACTGGAGTCGCTGCTGCTGCTGCTGCTGCTTTTCCAGTGCGCATCGTGTCAAGTAATCATCAGAGAGGAACAAAAACGAATGATAATGAAAGCCCGCGAATAAAGCGCGGCGCGCGGGAACTAGATTTCCTGAAAAGCTGCCACGCAAGTTTATAGAGTGCAAAAGAGCACTGACTGACCACCCATCCGCTGCAATTGCTTTCCAGAATAATAATAATAAAAAAAGAACTAAACCTTAAAAAGTCTTACTGGGCCATCATCACTCTATGACAGCGGTGCCAAACGTCCCGGACGAGAGCTTCCAAATCGATTCACTTTGATTACTCTCAAATCAGGAAGGTGCACTGGCATTTTAAGACTACATGCTCTTTATAATAAACACCCTGGGCATCTGTATAATGGCGTAATGCGCGTCTTAAATTATGGCAACGTTTACCGCTTGAAACTCAGACCCGGTTTGCGTGCGCGGAGCGAGCCGAGGCGATGTCAAACTCCTAGTCCTAGCGCGTACACGCTTAATTTTGTAAATTATTGCAGAATTACATCTGAAAGTGTGAAAGGACTCGGGGGAAACATTGCGTCCACCCTCTCCTTCTATGCGCAAGAAGTAGGATGTCTTTTGTAATAAAAATATAATCATTTATCAGGACAATAAGGGTCATTTTTTCCCTTTCATTTCGTAAGGTGCTCATGTCTCCGATATTGGCAGACTCTGCATGTATGTTAATATTTGAATTAATGGGCGAAAATGGAAGTGTTGGTTATCTGGGGACCCTGTGCGCTGGAGGGAGGGATGGATGGATGGACGGAGAGAGGAGAAGAGAGATGTGTTTTACACTGCAATCTATTCTGCTAGTGTTGGGGGTTAATGACTATTGCCAAAGATAAGTGAATTATCAAAGCTGTTGCTCTTGCCTCGACTCAAAATCCATCACATTGCATCGTCGTCTAATTAAATACGTAAGTAATAAAATTATATTTTACGACAATTTAAGATTGATATGCTTTTTGTCTTTAATTCGCAATGACTTTGATCCATGCATACACTGAATGCCTCTGTGAACTTTAATGTTAAATGGCACTCTAGGCAGCAAATGATGATGATTATTATTTGTCTTAATCACGAACCGGTTGTTCTATGTTTCACGTGAAATGTGCTTATAATTACTGTTATCAAAAATTCGAATAAAATTACGCGTGCGCTAATAAATAAACCTAAAGTTTCCGGAGACCTATTTGGCATGTGATTTCTTTGTTTCTGTTTTTAAAATGGTATTCTTTTTTTTTTTTTTTATCCAAACCTGTTCTAATTTACCATGATAAATATTTCATCTTTGCTAACCCTATAGGCCTAATCTACAGTATCTCTAATACAGATTACACACCAAAGCGATTTCAATCTGATTACCAAATTAGGGTTTTAGTCTAAATCCCTTTAAATCTGATACTGTTGACTAGAGAAGTTCAACAATCCCATCGCGTAGGTAACGATCCCGTCCTAAAAAGGAGTTTTAAACCTTATTTGACAACAAATGCAGCTGCCCCTCTATTTTGGAAGATATTAGGCGAAAATGAATGCAAATCTGTGTTCAGAAGCCATCTGGCCGGAGACTGGAGAATCAGCTGCTCGCCTGAATCCATCTCGGCTCATTTCTGAGGCTCATCTGGAGCCCGGAGCCAAAGCGTGCAAAATGCGCTCTTTAATTCACCAACTTTCACTTTCGCTCCTCGACGTTTGAAAATAAAGTGCGGGACAAATTTATGACAATCCGGCGTGTTTATTGTGATAACCGCTTTAATTGCGTTTTGCATTTCCAAAAATGTCAGATGTGTCAGTTTTTGTTATGCAAAAAAACAAAAAAAAAAAACAAAATAATAATAACAACAATAAATTAAAAATGAAAGGCGCGGCTACAATATCTACTGCATGCAAAATGTTCTGTAGGGACAAAAAAGCTTATATGGTTTCCATTACATAATAATAATACGCTAATAATAACATCAACAATCAAACGTCTAATACTTTTATTTGTTAAGTATTATTGACGATAATAAAAACGTGCTCAATTATAGATCAGTGTTCATGGGTTCTTTTTAGAAAACCATTTTTCTAACTATGACACCTAAAAGCTTTTTGCTTCTAACTGGAGCGTTTATTTATTTATTTATTTTTCTTTTTTTTAAGTGAACGCTGCGGATTGAGCTCTATTCTGTCTGCCCATGTTAGATCTTATTTGGGGAGATGTACTAACCGAGAGCGCAGGACAAAGGAAAAGTTAGTCATGCAGAAGGTGTGTGTGGGTTTGAATAAGATTTGTTCGGCGTTGCCAAGACCTCCCGAAGAAACGACCCTCCTCCTTATTGTGTGTGAAGTGTTCCTTTTGTGTGAATTTACGGGGTGAGGCTCCAATGATCCCCAACAAATTTGCATTTAAATAGCGACATCAACCGATTCGCGTGCCACACACCAGTGGCTTTCCCAGATGTCAAGGCAAAGTCAGTCAGATGGCCAGTGCCCAGATGTCCCCTCCACGCATCATACCAGCGCACCACGACTTTCCTATTTGCATCTTTGCGCACGGCCAGATCATCCAAAGCCCAGTTTTAATCTTAAAGGTCTGGAGCAGAAATGACACCTGCAAAACTCTAGAGAAGCTGCAGAGGTGAGGAACGGCCGTAATAAAATTGCTTGGAGAGAGTGAGGGCCTGTCTGTCTCCAGCATCAAAGAAAAGCGTTGACATGTGCGTTCGGGCTGTTATTGGCATTGAGACATGAAATTAAATTAGCAGTGCTGAGATTCTGGGTGCGTAAAATCGGACAACTGACCACTCAGAGAGCACGTCATGTAGCGAAAGGCGTGAACAAGCTCATCGTAACTCATGTGGAGATAGACGTTGAAAGATGATTTACCTTCGGAATATCAATCCAAGTGCTCAAGTTTTTAGGTTTTAAGCGCATGTGCCAGCTCCAAACGTTCCAGTCATTTACAACGCGCTGTTTTCAAAAATATAGAACATCTAGCCTATTTGAAAACATTTCAGATTTGCATGCTTTTAAAACCAAGTCCTCTTATATAGAGACTGGAAAATAATTGTATTACATTTGCTGTGGGTTTATCTAAAAGGGAGTGTGGGAGAGGAGAGAGAGAGAGAGATGGAAATCAAAGATGCGTAAACGTCAGTGCATGACAAACAGGGTGAATCAATCATTCGTCTTTGCATTTTTTAAACTGTTGCATATGTTCTCTTCACCTTAATCATGACAACTAATTACATCGTCAATGATCAGAAAAGGGAAAAACGAGGGCAAATAAAATCTTGATGAATTATGTGCACTGCTAATAGAGTCAAGTCATCATTTTTATAACAGTTTATTGTTGTTTCTGGCGCTATTATATAAATTTGGGCTTAAAACAAGCGCAGATATTGCATAAAATGATACCGCTCGTTTTATGCTTTATAATGAAGCAAGTTGAAGTTCATATATAAACTATTTATTCATTTTATTTTTTTGTTTATTTCTCTTGTGGATTTGTAGCGGGTCGAAATAAAGCCTAAAAAGCAAATAGCGTTAAATAATAAAATACATAAATAATAAAATATGTGAATAAATAATACATCGACAGTAGAAAAACAGACAAACAATGTGCTTAATTATTTACCTCTTCTAAAATATCGTTAACAACATGACAAATCTCAATCTCGTTCTCTTTCTCAAAGACGAGTTTGCATCAGCCTAAATGAATAAAACGTGGAAATACATGCATTTATTTTTCGAAGGAAACTGCAGGAGCTTTTTTTGGCGGAGCAGCTTTTAATCTTTGAGAGAAATTTGATGAAGAGCGCCTCCCTTCGACGCATCTGCGAAACAGCGTTTGAGATCACAGCACAATTAAACAGGGAAGGAGCACTAATCAATAGCCTAATATCGATCCAACATGATCCAATCAGTTTCTGATTCTCTTTTAAACAGTTCTAGAATTTATCACTTCACAAGTGTCGTGCATCGGATGTGCTTGCAATCATCAAACAGTCGGAATTTAAAAAGACGACGAGAAAGACTTTATAAAAAGCAAAAGGCGAAGTCTGATGGTTATCAAATGTTAAGAAACAAACCATAAACCTCATTTCGCAGATTAAAGTGCCCAGCGTCAATTAAATAGTCTGCGCGAACATGCATGCATATTAAAAATAAATATAATGGTATATGATGGTGTTGCTGCAGAAAACAATTCAAACTCCAATAAAAGTATCGCATCGTGTGACACGCCGCCGTGTCCAATATCTGCTGATGCTTTTATTTGCAGACAAAAAAAAAAAAAATAAAAAATCTCCATATCCAGCAGCATCTGTATCGTGCAGAAGCACAAAGTGCATGTGCTGCAAAATGCATGTGTTATTTCTGCGTGAAACAGATCGTGCTGAGGGCACCTTCACTGTGAAAACAGGTTTCGATTAGGTAATTTTAGATATTGTAATTGGCTTTAATTAAACATGTATCGCGCTAATTAACTCAGATTTTTGCTCAGCCGCTGGGACTCTAGTGTCGGCTTTGATACAGTCGAGCAGATGTCCCAATACAACTCCAGTGACAATTACAAACTTCAGCTCTATAGTTGGCTGGAAATAACTTCAATCCTTATACGCATCCTGACGACATTAAACAGGTCACAATTCCTGCATGCATTTATTTCGTTTAAATAGACGTAATATTTATTCTAAACCAGTCACGTATGAATTTCACACAGACTATCTTTTTTCGTTAAGTTAAAATGTTATGTTCTGAAAGCATTTTAAATAGCCTGCTGACGCACGAGAACAAATTTTCTATAATTTGCCTTATATTTACATTTATAAGTAGCTTAATGTATTATTATTAGTTTTGTTTTTATTACTGTCGTTGTTACATACAATTTCAATTATGAAAAAGTAGAGGGAAAAAAATAACAATGTTGACGATGTATGTTAGTAGTAGCCTAATTAAAAGTTGAAATTATAAGGAAGCTATTTAAATTACACGTCTATAAAACCATGTTTAAACGCCACCAACAAAACAAGAACCCATAATAATAATAATAATAATAATAATGTTAATAGACATAATAAAAATGTTAATGTCATGATTAACCTCAAGCTCTTTCTTTGTGTGTCAGTGTAACAAAGATCGCGATTCACAGCTGATTATAAATGGAAACAGCAGAACATTTGAAATGGGCTGGTTATGTCGAGGTTGCCATATAATAATTAGCATTTTCATCCTGCTGCTGAAATGAAGAGGGAGAGAGAGAGAGAGAGCCCGAGGCGCAGCTCCAGGCAGCACCTATAGAAAGAAAGGAGCGGAGAGCCATTCTACACAATTAACATGTAAAATATCCAGTGGAAATGGGCTCTGAAAAGAGACGGAGCGGGTCAGCTACAGCTCATTTCAGTAGATCCCGTAAACTCTCGTGATTACAAAGTTTACCGGGGTAATTAACGGCGCGGGGCCGTCAGCTGCACCTGCGCTCGGGGCCCCATACACATACACTACCAGTGACAGACACAGAGATTTCAAGTCTCGGGTTTAAACAGCTCACCCTGAGATGAGTTTGTCACCAGCAGCATGTCCTTCACGAGACGTGATTGACCTACTTTCTCCCAGTTATTTTCACAAATCAGACGCTCGTTGGGAGCTTGAACATCTGGTAACCGAGAGGAAGAGCCACCGGTCTGTCTATTCAGGCCTTTCTATAGGCTTTCAGTCACTTCTGCCCCCGTAGGTGACACGATCTCAGGCTTTTCTGGCACGGAAAGGTCCATTATGTGGTGCCATTGCCCCACCTACAGGCCTGAGGCGTAAAAAAAAAGAAGGAAAAAAAGACCCTTCAGTCGGAGCCTGCAGGTCAGAGGCTGCATCTGATAAAGAACAGAGTAGAATGGAACCTTTAAAGAATAAAATAGATAATAAAAGATAGTACATGATAAGTACATTCTTAGTGCTTGCTGCATGTGTTTTTATTTCTCTAAAGTCTACACTAAGAAGTGGTGTAGAAACCATTTTCACTCAGAAACTGCTAGTAAATCACATGCATAATTACAACGAATCAGCAAATAACACACTGAATTAAATTGTTTTCTACTGACAGTGTACAGAAATAAATGTTTGTTTGTTTTTTTTTTTCTTTCAACAATGCAATCACAATAAATATGACTTTCTGCCATGCGTGCATTAAAAGGTAAATGCTTGCAAATCTTTCTGTTTTCCACTTTGCAATTTCTGTTTTATTTGCCTATTCATTAAACTATTTAAGGGCTTAGGTAAAATGCAGTAACTACAGCACCACTGGAACAGAGAAAAAAAATGCATGTTTTTATTTTCATACTTTTTAAACATATTTGAGCAAAGCTGTCTCACATAGGACAGCTCATAGTCGGGTTTTAGTCATAATCCAGCTCATCAAATGCGAACGTACTCAATTTCCCCTTTTTTATTTCAGAATGGCTCAGAAACATAAAAAGTCCCATTTTCAATACAGTAAAAAAGAAGCTTTCTCTAAGAAACCTCGATTTTACTTTCAGATTAAGCTGCCAAACAAAACCAATTCTCACTCGATTGCACACTATTGTGATGCAACGAGACTACTAAATGTAGTCCACAATTTATCATTCGGAACTTCCTGCTATTTCCTGAGAGCACATCACCCAAACACTCCACATGACAGAGTCAAAAAGGTCAACGCTATGAAATGAAAACTACGGAGGAAAGAAATTGAAAATGTGAGAAATGACAACTCGTAGCACGAAGCGAGACTGTTAGTGACTGCCTTGCTGTATCAAAATGAAATTCCCCAGCTGCCAGCTCTAATAGGGAGGGTCAACAGGTCAAAGTTCACACAGCCCCTTATTGCTGTGTTACGTTGCAGTTTAAATTCCCAGTGGCACTGGCGTAAGAGTGGAGGCGCACACTCACTTAGAGACGTGTCTTACATCCACATAATGGCAGGTCAGATTGTATCCAGGTGCATTATTAGCCCATCAATTTTTAATTGAGTAGCCTTAATAGTGAAATAGAGTCTGGTAGTTAATTCTTTTTTGTCGTCCATTGTTTTGATCAAGCTTGAATTGTTTCAGTACCATAGTTTCGAGAAACAATTTCACACTCATTTAAGAATTAAGACTCATTCTGGATGTCTAGAATCAGACCACAGTATTGACAAGAAGGCAGTCTCTGTGTGTGTGTGTGTGTGCGCGCGCACGTTTTGCATCATGTGGGGATATCGCCGTCTTCTGTGGTTTCTACTGTATCTCTGCCCTGAACAGATTCAGACAGTTTCATTCTAAAGATGCTCAACGCCGCCCACGTGCATAACTGAACCTTTAATCACAGAGGAAGCAAACAAACAGCCTCTTTAATGATATTCCTCAAAAGATGGAGATGAAAACAGCTGCTGGAATTATTTATTTCCGAAAAGCAGCATTTTATGCATTTTTAAGTGCAACACAAAACATCAGATGTGGATTCCTCGAAATTATCAGGCGACTGCTTTTGGGATGCTTTACTCTCACATATCTTTGAGGAACTTTAGTGGAATAGCGCCACTGCAAACTGTGAAAGATTTTGGGCAAATATACAGTGGGGTCCAAAAGGCTGGGGATTTGCAAATTTGATCCAAAATTTAATGAGCGGAATAACAATTTTATGATTTTCAGAATGTCTTTAGCATTTAGTGTCATCCAAATGCTTTAAATCACAGAAGCACACATGCTGACAAAAATGCAAAAACCTGATGAGCATGATTTTTTAGAAAGTTGCCTTGCCAGGTTTTTTGCCTCTTTGTATGGTGAGTAACAAGTTAAAACAGTGAAAAAGAGAAAATGGGATTTTAAAGTTATATATATATATAAAAAAAATAGCCTAAAAAGCATTCATGGCTGATTCTGTTCAAATTTCTTCAAAGGTGTTTGCCTAGTAATAGAATTTCCTAAAAACCAGCACAGTTTAAGAAAATATGTTTAAGGCTTTCTTGATTATGAAATGAAAAACATAGTGGATCTTCATTTAATATTAAGAGCATGTGTAGTTCTGAAATGTTGTTCTTAAAGAATCATAAAAATCAGATCATTTTGTTGAGTCACATGACCAGAATTAAAAATTTTTAATTCTAAAAACATATATATAAAAGAAATCCCAGATTTTCAATGTGCTCTTTGAGTTTTGGATCAGTCTACACAGTTTCCAAAGATTATTAATGAATGCATCTCATTATATTTCAATAATGGGTACACAAAATTTAAGGCTTTTAAATTTTGCTGTGAGGTCTTCCGAAATTAAAAGGTTTTCCACTGGATGTTTGTGTTTTTGTAAAGTCGTATGTTTTGACAGATGCTGTCAAAGAATCTAAGAGCTGTAAAGAGAAAGAAAAAGACAGAGAAAGTAAGAGAGGAAACCTGCTCAGATGGAGAACGTGAAGATCATTCTGATGTGTGAACTCTACGTTATTAACAGACAGAAAGATGAAGATGCAGCCGTGAAAAAAAAAAAAAAAACACACCAAGTAAATGCTTAAAATAAGTGCTGTCAGCTCGGCACTGTGTACCGGGACCACAGAGGTGAAAAAAACTGTGAAAAAATTCACAGAGCTTTAAATTAAACAGTGAAATGCAACATCTGCGTTCAAAAACCTTTTGCCCCCAATTTCACATGTATTGTTTTCTATTTTTTATGTGTGTGTGTGTGTGTGTGCAGAAGTTTTAAAAGATTGTAGGCACAGACTCATTTCCACTGATTTAAAAATCTAAGAGAACGAAGAACGACGTGATTGTGGTGAACACATCGCCTTGGTGAAGAGCCGCCCTAGTTTCCTGAGCTGCTCTGCGAGGAAGAGGGTGTGTTGGAAACAGCATATGGAGGGCATGTTTGCTAGCGTGCCGCTGATAAATGGATTAATTGCTTAGATTAGGCTGCCAAAGCTTTGATCACAGAAACCGCGCAAAGAAATGTGTTTATTGTTTATGATGATTTTGTTCATTGAGCTGTAGCATGAGCTAAATATGCAATAAATAAAAATGATGCATTCGTGTGTACTTGTTATTTCCTGTTTGGAGCAGAAAATAAGCTCATAACTCATGGTGAGATGGTTCTGAATGTGAAATATGGGCCATGAAAGACTTCTGGATGGACTTCATGTTCTCAGAACATGCTCAGAAAACGCTGAAACCTCATTTCACATATCAACAAAGTAAACTGCTCAGATCATTTAACATTTGCCAACTTCAACTTGAATTTTACACTTTGTGCAAGATTAAATAAAAGGTATTCCAGACTTTTAGTGGTCTTACTTGACACCATGTGTCTGAATTAAACACAGAAATGATTTTTTGCTCACTCATATTCCCTCCAATGTGATATCAATTTCTGGCCTGGATGACGACGATGATGATTAGGAAGTGTCTGTAATTTAAGTAGATTTTACAGGAGACATTTTAGGACGATAGTGACACTGAGGACACTGATTTTCACCTGACATATTCCCAGAAAACATGTTTTGTCTAAAACATTTGGATCAGATAAAGAACATTTTTGATTCGTTAGTAATAAACAGTTAGTTATTACATCAAAAGTTAGTACGTGACATTTGGGTGGGGAAAATACATTCAAAGTAATTTAATATAACACGCTAAAAACACAAACTGCAATATTTTTTCAAGCAAGGTTATATTCACACACCACACCCATGGGCCATTCTGCACATCTGACTTCCTGTTTTCGTATTTTCCCTTGGGAGGTATTTATTTATTCATTAATTCGTTCAAAAATCATGTCTAAAAAACTATCAACGCAGCAGATATAGTGCAGGAAACTATACGTGCTATCACTCACAGGTGTTTTCCAGCATTTTACGCTGCCTCAAATGTATATTTCAAGCTAATCAGAGAACAGCCAGCAGCGTGTTTATCCCATTTGGCAGCCGGAGGTGAGTAGAAAGATGTGAATTGAATCTGCGCGAGTGTGAATCGACAGGCCTGTCATTGCCAGGAACCGCAAAGTTTCCTCCCCAGCAGAACAGCATGCGTCTTAATTCTCTTTACCTTTCTGCGCTTCCTCAGGGGACAGGCTGCAAGTTCGCCCCTCTTTGACTCGGATTTGATTTAACCTTTAAAGCCAGGTGCGCGGCTTCCTCTGTAAACATCTCCCGATGTATTTACCACGACTGCTGTGTAGATACAAACAAGACAGGGGGGCTGTGAACTCGGCATGCATTATTAATCTAGATTATGCTTTATTTTCTTTATCAGGAGGGCGCGAGGAGATAAAACGCGAGCATTAGCTGCTTTTGCTCCCTACCTGCACGACACACGTGGGCTTCGTTTCCTTTTGTTCACTTCAGTCTCTTCTGACACGCAGCCTGCCGTTAAACAGAGCGAGAGAGGCCTGTTTTTATGTGTGTGTGCGTGCGTGGTCGAACACTTCCAGCATTTCAACTGTTAGCGGCGTCTGACTCCTGACTGACAGGTCGACATGGCAGCGCTACTCTACATGCTTTCATGGCATCATGTGTGTTGTGTGGGTCTGTGGGGAATGCTTTGAGCGCCTGGAGAGCTTCGAGCACTGTCAAGGCTCACTAAGAGCCACAGAGGTGATCGAGGCTAAGTAAAAAACCTTAAAATACACCAGCATCAGTTGTGCTATTGTTTTTTTCACTGAAGGGAAAGAGGTCTCGCCGAGGTCTCTGTTCCCAGGAGAGCGAGCGATGCTAAGAGATGTGGCTTTCGAAAAATAAAAGCGCATTTTTGCATGACTTGATGTGTGTTTCTTCAAAGCATGAGTTACAAATTTGCTCACGGTTGGTGACATATCATCACACACACAACAGATAATTCAGGAAAACAAATATAGTGGCATTGTTTTGCAACCTGTCACCTGTGGGAGAAATACAAAGAAGATAAAAAGCCCACATGATGCTGAATATTATCTATTATCCGTGTATATGAATTTGCATGACTATTAAAGCCGACTATCATAAATCCTTTTGAGAACATGTATAGGCCATGGAGGCGTGTGTGTGTTTGTATATATATATATATATATATATATAATGTATAATATACACAAAAATTAAGCACATTCTTTTTATGTAAATGTGTTTTTGTGAGATCTGCGATAATAACCTTTCATCTCCAGCTGTCTTTATCATCCACCGACCTTGACATCATACTACGAGGCATTAATATTTGATAAAGATGTCCTAGACACCTTTATATGATTATGTTCAGCCCACGAAGAGTTCCCAATGCAGAACAAAAGAAAACCCCGTTAACAGTTTCTTACATTTCACATCATTTTTAAGCATTATTTAACTTCACGCCCCTTAAAAGGTTTCCCTACATTGGTAGATTATTGTTTGTAGCCAGACTAATTTGTGTGGTTTGATTATTACGTTTGAGGGACGTTCAGTCCTCTGCATTCCACGTTTTCCTCTGAAGATGAATAAAACATATTGGGTAAAAGGTTACACATTACAATATCTCTCTGCAATGGGATATTGATTGGATAAAAATGAAATAAATACATAAACAATCCAGCGAATCCCTTCCAAATCATCCATTTATAAAAGCGATTTAACAAAAGCCCCCCCACCAGTCCGCAAATGCATATAACCGTCTATGAGAGCATTGTCAGGTGTGATTTTAAATGGATGGATCTGAAGATTTAGGACAAAAGGCTTCCATGAAAGTCTGAATGAGGCAACCGTGAGGACACAATGAATCAGTGCCCCACATTCATGTCTCTGAGACTCTCTTTAACAGATATAATGCAGACACCTCCACCGGTCTTTATACTTTCCCACAATGCGCTGCTTTCAGTCCATTCATAAACAGGAAACATCAAAAGATTAGGCCGAAAGATGTAGATATCTTAACAGTGCAAAATTGTCATATATACACAGGTCACCTGCGTGGTGCATTTACACTTTTCGCTCCCTTTGACCGCATTCAACGAGTTACACCCTTTATTGACGAGGGTTTTGATAATGCGCCGTTATCTTGCAAAGTATCTTTAAGTGAGTGCAGAGGTAGCAAATTTGACTCATTAAAGGAGCATAAAATTGTGTCTTTGTGCATGACCTTTTGTTCAGCATCTTTGGAGAATTCTGTTACTAAAGAGAGCAGTTTTTTGAGAGGAGAGAGGAAAGACTCCACGAGTATTAGGTTCCCGTTGGGAACAATGCCGACAGGTTCACCTTGCAGAGCATGGGTGTAACTTAGCCTAGAATATTGTGGATCAAAGCCTCATAAACAAAGTAGGTGGAAATGGTGTAAGAGTATATGAGATCCAGAAAAGAACACAGCCATGAAAGAGACGGACCCTACTCTTCAGGAAGAGGCAGTGGAAGGATGGAAATTTTGTCACTGCTGAGTTTAGGCATTTAGATTCTTTAACTGAGATTTCCCATTGAGCAATAGAGAAAAATCCAGCTTTTACAAGATTCCTGAGCCTAAACCAAAGCTCTCTTTTATTTGGTTTCAATACTGTATTTGGTATTCGATACTGTAATAGCAACGTTTGGAGAAGCGATACGAACTCTTTCCTACAGTAAATAAAAAGTGTAATGTGCACAAAGCACACATTTTCAGAAGGCATAAAGCAGTGATTCTCAACCTGTGGGTTACAGACAAAAGCTGGTGGAGTTAAAGACAGCAGGGAAATAGTAAGATTTAACTAGGACATCACAAGAACAGACTATTTTTTCAAAGGGAGGAGAAATTATTTCCCCCTCTTCTCACATTTTTACTCTTAAATTTTGTTCGCCGTTCATGCTGTATTAACTTAATACTGTCTATGCTTATCATTTAGAAAAACTTAAGCGATTGCCAAAAGTTAAGTAATTATGCTCAAAATGTATGAGTATAATTTTAAAAAGGTAAATGACCAGCATTCACACACAAGGTCACATGACAACAATTTACATGATGTATCCGTAATGTAATATATAATGTAATATATAATGTATCCCACAGTGCACTGCGCTTAAACTGATCCTGTTCCTGGATGAATGGGAAGCAATTATTACCATTATTTATATATAAATATATATATATATATATATATATATTTTTTTTTACATGATTATTAAAATGCATTTTACAATAAAAATGATGCTATTTTAACACCTACACCTTTAACAATAAAGGTTCCAAAAGGTTTATTTGTTTTGTTTTGTTTTGTTCCACGAAGAGCCTTTCAGTGAAGAGATTTTATAATAATCCTTTTTTAGTGTAAAGTACGTATTACAAAACTAAAGAACCTTTTGTGCATATTAAATGAATTCCTCAAACAATGAATACCAATAAAGAACCTTTATTTTTAAGAGTGTATTCACTGAAAGCTTCTTTGTGGAACCCAAAATGGTTCTTTTAAAGGTGTATTTCATTGTGAACATACCTTTTTTAATAGAAAGTACCAAAAAGGTGCTGAGAACAATTTAGGGTTTTCCAGAGAACCTTTCAGTGATCATTTCTCCTTATTGTTAGTAATAATCTAAAGAACACTATAAAGAACCTTTGGAATGTTAACGGTTCTTCATGGTAGCATCAATGCCAATACAAAACCTTTGTATGTAAGAGTGCAGGCTACGAAACTTTCATCATTAATACGCATATATAATCAAGAAAGCAACTAGTCAGCACATTAGAACGCTTGATTGGTTTTCCTCCTCCTCACTGCTGACAACCAAAGTGAACCAGAAATTTCCCCTGCATGTGCACACGGTGTACCCTGACCCCGCTGATCTGTACAATAAACCCATAATAGCCCTTTGTCTCCCTAAGGAGAACACACCGGCAACCTGGGCCACTTACGGGAAACCAGGAGCAGGTCCACGCAGCGTCAGGTCATGGTGAAAGCGGAGGGGGCTGGAGAGGAAAATAATAACTCATCTATGAGGCCGAAAGCACCAACATCTAAACAAACATATATGTGCACCTGTCACAAGCGCTCGGAGGGACTACCGTGTTCATATCCACTGTGTCAGATAGCAGTTGTCAGGCTTGACCGGCCTGATCTCCTCGTCTTCTTCCTCAGCATCTCATTACTGTCCTTATGAAAAGCTCTTATGGGCCACACTTGATCTCCAAATATGAGTTCTGAAGATGAGTTGTTGTTTTCCCTTTTTTTCCCCGCTCGCGCTCTCACTCCTCGGCCTCCTTTATTAGCAGCTAAGCTCTTTACACTTGTAGCATATTGCAGTAGGTTATAGGACTAAGCTTTATTGTCCTACATTATTGAAAATCTAGGCTCTGAGAGCCGGCCCCAAGAGGTCAAGCTTTGTCTGAACGCTGCCTCTCATTTCTCCACCGACAAAAGCTAACACTGAGGGAGGGTGAGGAAGATTGAGCTGGTAATATACTTAAATCCATCTTGGTTGACTTAGCACAAACTTCGACCCGTCCCCACGGCTCCTCCTGAGCTGAGGTAATTCCTTTATAACTTACAGGAGCAGAAACTATGACTTATGAATACACGGCCACTCTTATAAGTCTCTTGTAGGAGAAGCTTGTTTTATGAGCAGGGCCGCAGCTTGAGGAAGTCATATCGGCGAGAAGAGTCGCTCATGTCAAAATGAGTATTAAAACTCGCTGTCTGAGGGGAATAGCTGATACAAGTCTTTGCTCCTCATGGAAAAGGCATCAAAATGTGGGGCAGGTGCTATTCTTATTAATCAAAGTCATTATTTAGAATTTTGATGTTTAAGGTGGGTTATATATGCACATGGCCGATGAAAAATATAGCATGCATGGCAAGACTGAATGTTTTGATTTCAATAATATTATTTCAAATGAATTAAACAGAGAAAGAGATATATGATGGCACCAAATATTTCAAAGCTGGATTTTTTAAACTCTAATGGCTTGCCCAAGTACCGCCTGGAAGAAAAAATAGAATGAGACACTGCCATCTTGTGAGCGCTTTTGGAAACAGCATGTATTGATTTTTTTGTTTTTTTTTTGTTTAAAAGAGTCTAAGAAAAATCAAAGCACAAAAGCTTTATGCAAAATATTCTGGATTGGGTTTACAAAGGATACAAATAGGTTAAATCACTAAATGCATTGAAAAAATTATCATCAATTATTTCCTTATCATCAAATTAATTATGGACAATAACACAGTGACAACATTTCTGGGCATTCAACTGCCAAGTGATATGCAACTGAAATGTTAAACCATGAACATGCTTTTTTCACATTTTACATGTGACATAACATTTAATCCTGAAAATTCTATTTTTTATTATTTGTTTTTTTTAGAAAAATAGTCTAAAAAGAGATTATTAGTGCATATAGTTTCACAAACTTGGTTAAAACGACAGTTACAGTAGTAATTCCTTCTTGAAATTCAAGACCATGCAACACTGAAAAATGGACAGTGCAAAAATCTCAACACACTTCACTGAAAGTGTGATTTAAACCATCATTCATGGCCACCGGAGTGTTCTTGGTAACGTGAACCTCATTGCTACTAAACAATAATAGGTAGTACTGTAGGTAGGTGAGGCCAGCTGGAAAATGCATGGAAGGCACAAAGATACGGATAAACTGCTTCTCTGCATTGGCCGTTTACTCCGTCGATTCATTTTCTCCAGGAGTCATCGGCAACACTGATCAATATCTCATGATGTGGTTTATATGGCCCTGTCAGAGACAGAGAGAGAGAGAGAAACATTGATGTGACACAGGTCAACTTCACTCAACACTCTATGCATTGTATGTATAATGTTCATTAACCCAACGCAAATTGATATTCATATATGCTGACTGTTCCCGTGTCGTAGTGGTTAGATCAGCTGGTAGGTACTCTGGCCTGCGGGAAAACCGTTCAAAATGTGCATTTCTTTCTCGTCATGAATAAAAATTGATTTGCAGGAAGTAGAAAATTTCCAAAGGCAATCATATTGCTTGTATCAACGCCGTCCGGTGAAAGTGCTGTGGGTAGATTGAGTGCATGTGTGCGCAAAATTTGATGAATGTGTCATATTATAATACGTGGCATGTTATCCACACGTGCTTTTGACATGAAATAAGAGGGGAGTATTATTTGGAATCCACAAAGAAGAATACTAAATGTTACTCACAGGTTCACCCGCCATACACCTGGGGCAATACTGTCCTGCACCGCGTCCTGGGGCGGGTAACACCTGCTGACAAACACAAAAAAAGATTGCAATTACACGGACGTCATTAAACAAACACGCCAAGACACGATTTCTATACACTTCTGGTAAGGATCAGTAGCAAACATAACAATGTTACTTTTAATGTAACAGCACAGTTTCTGCAGGTTTTATAAAAGGTAAACGTAAGATTTTCTTTTAAAGACCAAGTAAAGAAAATGTTAAGAAATAAATAGTCAATATTAATATTAACAATGCTTAAAAAGTTTCAATGGAATGGCACTGCTAAAATAAAATTATTAGATAAAATAATCACCATTATGTGTGTCATTTTCCAGTTTTAAAATTAAAATTAAATGAGTTTTTCATTAAAAAAAAAAAACAATGTTTGCTGTAAGCATAAGCTCACTTTGTTCGAATTTTGATTTCAGTATGTTTTAGGTAACAATAAAAAAAACAATACTGAGGAAGGGTGAAACATTTAATGCAATGACTTTCAACCTTTTAAGGCCTTAATGTGTGAAAGGCTACATTTTAGACTTTTTGGGACCAAAAGAATCCCTTAAAAATGACAATAGACTTTAGGACTTTAAACGTTTGCTCAGTACCATAAGATGGTTGTGGAGAAAATGACAAGAAGTTTATATACACAATGAAATAACTATTTTAGTACTTTATCTTATTTACTTTTGCCTCTTATTTAGTAGACTTAAGCTTTATTTGTATCACGTGTATACTTGTGACCTGCATATATAATTTTCTTATTGCTATTTGATAGTCCTGAAATAACACCTTGAAATATTTTCAATCACTTCCGTAAATGCAAAAAAAAAAAAAAACAGACTGCTTAATAGACCATGACTTTTAACCCCTGCATTCCTCAGGCTCTCTATACACACAAAACATCAGATAAGAGCAATATACATGTTCACGCCAACACTGCAAACAAAAGACACCGGAAGAAGAGAGACAGTGTGAGCTCTAGACAAATAAATAAATCAGAATTTAAAACCAAATATTCCTTGGCATATACAACAGCAACATTTCACCCAACTGAGAACTGTACTTCAGAAAAAGATCGAACTTGTTTTATGTGCATTTGGGGCCGGTTTCCCGGGTTAGGAATTAGATTAAGCCAGGACTTCACCTGCTAATTTAGGACATTTAAGAATTTTTAGAAACATGTCTTACAAAAATGCATCATCCTTGAGCATTTTAAGACCAAACAATGACAATAATGTATTTTAAGAGATCTCAGTGCAAGCTTTTTCCAGTTTAGACAGCTCTTAATATTTATTTTAACCTAGGACTAGTCTTAAACCCTGTTTGGGAAACTGCCCCTTCGAGTCCTATAAGAAAAAGGAAAAAAACCCCATTAGGATTTTGGATGAGGCAGAGAACAAGCTTATGCGAGATTGTATACCATGCCGGGTACGTTGGCGCTGGGTCCATTTTGAGCGCTGTGATTTTGGGCATCCCACGTGTCCATTGGAGTTTCCATCACCGCACGGTCCGCACCATATTCAACCCGGCCACAGACTCCCAGTCCATTACACAGCCTTTTCTGTGAAGTTCAAAAGATTAAGATGCATCAAACTATTCATAGCTTGATTATGTAAGAGGATGCCAATGGAAGCAAATGTGGCTGTCATGCCATGTCTCTTCCTATAAATCATAACAGCTATTTTCAGTGATGATCAGATGGGTTTATATATATATATAAATATGCACTAAAAATAACTCAACTCTTTTTGTAAAGGGCAACAGCCTGTCCACAGAAGGTCAAACAAATACTATCAAAAGCAAACAAACTTAGCAAGTTTAAAGCATGGATATAGTAAATAAAATCAAGTCCATTTACCAACTGGTTGTGCCTCTGTTCCAGCTCTCCACTATGTCTTCTCTTATTCTGCATGGGACTTATGCAATCCATTGGTTATTTTACAATGCTGAAGCCT
>JAUYWG010000046.1:17545449-17556772 GCA_034779775.1 Enteromius afrohamiltoni | reverse complement strand
TATTAGATAAAATAATCACCATTATGTGTGTCATTTTCCAGTTTTAAAATTAAAATTAAATGAGTTTTTCATTAAAACAAGAACAAATATTTGCCAAAGGGCTCATATATTTGCCTCATTTATTTGCCAGCTCTCCACTATGTCTTCTCTTATTCTGCATGGGACTTATGCAATCCATTGGTTATTTTACAATGCTGAAGCCTGCAGAGCTTAGCTTAATTCAAACACTTGATGAATTAATACAATCCTCCCCAAACTCCCATATGGATCAATATGCAAAGTCAAAAAGCCATTGTATTAAGCAGTCAAATGCGAGCCCATTTATCCATCGACCACTAAGGCATCTGTAAAAGTCTTATAAACATAAAACAAAAAGATAATAATTCAAACATGCCCGTTTTGACCAGCAAAACAAAGCCGCAGTATTCCCGTGCGACTCTTCATGCCCTGCTATTATTCCGTATTATATGTTCCTGTATCATTCAAGATGAGTGACATACGGTTGCACCAACCAATCAGTGAAGAGTACGGGCTAATGGAGGCGGGGTTACGTCAAATAGAGCATTATTATTCGACGAGAGAACCCTAAGCGCGAATGAGTCAGCCAATGTAATTTAAAGGAATACTTCACCTCAAAATAAAAACTTACAATTTGTCCCAAACACTAAAATTTGGCCTCAGTCTAATCCTTATTGTACTTATTTCCACACACTCTATTCTTAAAGAATAGACCGTTTTTTTGTTTTTTTTTTGTAAAACAGTAGCTAATAAAAATCATATTTAAATGAAGGATACCAATTCAAGTTATGTGTTGCCACGCACTATACATTTCACCTCGGAAAAGGTGAGTTAAAACGTAATATGTTGTGTATATAATTCAAATGTTTATACATTTAAACGTCTTTATAACTATCATAACTATCTGTGTTCGATGTTAGTGATATCGTATATTGATTAGTAATGCTTTGCTTCAGTACCGTGACCTGATGGAGAACTCGACGATCACTTAGTAATGTCTGGCAGCATGGCGACCCTCACGGACGCAACATCACTGCAGCAGTTTGAGGAATTATTAAAAAACAACAGCAAGTAAGTGAATAATTCTTTATTTTTTAAGTCTGTTACGAAACACAATTCCTCTTAAACAAACATTAAACCGATTTAACAGGGATTAAACGTCAATAGTAATCGTTTTGATCGAATAGAATGAAATAATCGATGGCCTGTTCAGATAAACCCAAATATATGTAATGTGAGTCTGTATTAATTAATCAATATGAATCTGAAATGCATGATTTTGGCTGATTGTTTTAATACGCCATTTAATTTCAGCTGTCTTAAATATCATCCCCGTTGCAAGTCTGCTGTCCTACTGTGAATATTATTGGTCTTTCCTCATAACCAGACCTCTTTAGGCTGACTTTATGGTTTATGGACACAATGTATAAAGAATCCTTCTGGACTTGATTGTCAATATCAGTCTTCTTTATGTCACTCCAAACCTGTTTGGCAAAAATTGAACTTGAATGAAAATGCTGGCCTTTTTTCAGCTAATATTTTGATTTGATAATGACAGATAATGTTATGACTTAATAATCACAAACACCTTACTGTCTCCTTACCTTACTGTTACCAGCTGTCTCCAATATGCTTCCACACTTTCAGTTTGGTTTTTCATTAAATGCTCGTAGAGCCTGTTCATCTGGTCATTGCAGAGATGACTATGAACAGACACATTATTAGATAATTTAACGATTCAGTATTTATAGTAGTGCGGTTTAGTGTTCATGATCTGGGCTGGTCTCAGTAAATGAGCAGTCAAACCTTAAGAGCTCTCATAAATGAAGTCTCATCTTTGTGTGAAGCACCACCCCAAAATGCTCCTAATAAGTCCACTTTAAGGCACTTTAGATAAAGCATAGGCTCAAAGACCATTTAGAAGTTATTTTTTGTAAGCAGACATGATTTCTTTGATTGGTCATTAATTCTGTGTTCTAGATCTGTATTCAGATCTAATTCACCCCAAGGCAATCCTCCCTAACTCCAGATCTCAGAGTCTGTGATCTAAAGCACACCCTGCTCTGTCCTTTTCAGGTCCCTCACTGTTGTCCATTTCCATGCACCATGGGCCCCGCAGTGTTCACAGATGAACGATGTGATGGCAGAATTAGCCAAAGAGCACAAACACACCATGTTTGTAAAGGTAGGAGGACCAGTGGACCACAGCCCCTCACAGCAATACTGGAAATTAATGCATCGATAACATTCATGCTTAATTTGTGAAAATTGTGGGTAAATGTCATTGTGAGTTTCTACGTCATTTGCAGAATTCACGTTCGTGTTCAAAAAGAAAGCTTATTTCCAAATAAGTTTTGCAAAGAATCCAATAACCCCAAACAGGCATTCAGATCCAAACCCAAAATCTGAATGCAAATTAGTATAGCCAAACTTAAAGTGTGTGTCAGGGAGAGTCATCAGTGGCACACAAGATGTGGTGATGATAATGTAAGTGATGTTTGTTGTCGAGCCCACGAGACTCAGATTTGCTCCATTATAGCTTAGAAATATAGAAATATAGTAGCTCAATGCTTAGCAGAACTTCAAACCAAAACCAAAATCAACGCTTTTTTTAGACTAAATAAATACACTGCTCAAAAAAATAAAGGGAACACTTAAACAACACAGTGTTACTCCAAGTCAATCACACTTAGGTAGCGACACTGATTGACAATCAATTTCACATGCCGTTGTATAAATGGAAATTGTAGGCAATTGTAAGAAAGACACCCCCAAAGGAGTGCTTCTGCAGGTGGTGACCATAGACCACTTCTCAGTTCCTGTGTTTTCTGGCTGATGTTTTGGTCACTTTTGAGTGCTGACATGAGACGAAGTCTACAACCCACACAAGCGGCTCAGTTAATGATCATCAATGCGAGCTGTGGCATGAAGGTCCAGAGCATGGAGGCGCTACCAGAAGACAGGCCAGTACATCAGGAGACTTGGAGGAGAGCAACAACCCAGCAGCAGGAACGCAGCCTCCGCCTTTGTGCGGAGGAACAGGTGGAGCACTGCCAGAGCCCTGTAAAATTACCTCCAGTAGGCCACAAATATGCATGTGTCAGAAACAGACTCCATGAGGGTGGTATGAGGGCCTGACGTCCACAGATGGGGGTTGTGCTTACATTTGCCAGAGAACACCAAGACCGTCAAACTCGCCACTGGCGCCCTGTGCTCTGGAACATGCCGTGTAGAACATTCTGCTGCCTGCAACATCCTCCAGCATGACCGTTTTGGCAGTGGGTCAGTAATGTTGTGAGGTGGCATTTCTTTGGAGGGCCACAGAGCCCTCCATGTGCTTGCCAGAGGTGGTTGGCCTTGGTTTCCTCCTAATGCAAGACCCCATGTGGCTGGAGTGTGTCCTGCAAGACAATGGCATTGATGCTATACCCAGACCTAAATCCAATTCAGTGCATCTGGGACATTATGTCTCACTCCATCCACCAACGCTACGTTGCACCACAGACTGTCCAGGAGTTGGCGGATGCTTTAGACCAGCTCTGGGAGGAGATCCCTCAGAAGACCACATCAGGAGCATGCCAAGGAATTGTAGGGAGGTCACACACACTACTGAGCCTCATTTTGACTTGTTTTAGGGACATTACATCAAAGTTTGATGTAATGTAAGTGTGTTCGATCAGACCTCCATGGGTTAAAACATTTAGGCCCGGACTAAGGCAGGACTAGGCATTAGTTAAATTAAGATATTTAAGCAACTTTTACAAAAATGCCTCATGAGAAAATATTAGATGTGCATCAAAGCACTGAACAATGACACTGACATGTTTTAAGATTTGTCAGAGCAAACATGCAATTTAGTCTGAGACTAGCTTAAGCCTGTGAAAGGGGGTTGATTTCCATTGATAATTTTTGTGTGATTTTGTTCAACTATGTAAAGAACAAAGTATTTAATAAGAATATTTAATTCATTCAGGTGTAGGACGTGATATTGCAGCGTTCCCTTTATTTTTTTGAGCAGTGTATGACTGCTGCGCTCACTTCTCACACAAGAGATGTATAGAAACCAATGCAATGTTAAAACAGTTTAAACTTAGGAAATGAATCATGAATTTGAGTTTTATTCCTTTTCACTGCATCTTATATGTTTTAAAGGTAATCTGTGTGATCTGCGATTCGGTTGGTTGTGTTAATCAATGCATAACTACATGATGCTGTATTACTTCTATTCGTAATTGTTTGTGCAATTTCACTGCATTAATTTGCTCATGCCTTGGGAAACAAGCCAAAAGTGCTTATTTAATCTGTATATAAAACATTAGAAATTAGATATTTAATTTATATTTTCTGTTTGACCGTTAATGCAAAATTTTTATCTACTATTTGTTTGCTTTAATAAATTGGGCTAGTTTAAAACAGTAGTGGTTACATAAAAAAAATATATATATATATTGCTTTTTGTTAAAAAAACTTTTTTGTGTTAAAAATAGTCAATAATTATCGATAGCGAATGATCTGAAACATTATATTGTTTATACATTTTTTTTTTCTTTTTAAAGAAAAAAATAAAAACCCCAGCCCTAGCCCCAAATCACACCAGTGGCTGCCCAGAAATGTACATTGCATTTAAAAAAAAAACGTTTTACCGGTATATATGATGTAAATTCAGGAAAAAAGGCAAGAAAATTTTTTGATTTTTATTTTTTTCTTTTAATTCTTATACAAAACCTAAATGATTTACTTTTTTATTTATTTTTTAATTAAATGCTTTCTCTCATCCAAAATTAATGCAGTGCAATAACTGTGTACAGTAGTATGGCAGTCAAAATGTTTGATCTAAACCAGCCAACATATTAGTAACGGCTCAACCAGTGGCATTGAAATCTGTTTATCTTACTATTCACAGATGGTGCTTTGTGTTTGAGAGACCTGTTTAAAAATGGCCATTATTCTTGCAAATGTTCCTGTGCGCACTGCGCTCTAAATGATGGCGAAACAGATCTAGCCCCAGTAACACAGATCCAGCTGCTCTCCTCCCTCTGCTCCAGCTCCCAGTGGAGCACATTCAAATGCCTCAGGCTCTGAATGACTTTACCTTCCTCGTGGTCTTAAACCAGCAGAGGGAATTTTCTCCTTCTGTTAAGGGTTAATACCACCTCTCATCACGCAGTCAGCAGAGCAGAAGAGTTCTTCAAGCAACAATTACCCTTTTATAATCTTGATGAAATAAATTTTGTTGAATTCCTTAGAAAACGTTTAGAATTTTATCCGTTTTCTTAATAGTAAATGTTAGTTTGTGAGAAATTAAGTTTTAGGTACAGTTTATGCATCCACGGGATAATTTTCAATCAATTAATCATTTTGAGAACAGTTTCAACATGGAAGTGTGTCCAAACGTTTGACTGCAAAAGTAATTCCATTCATTTAATTACTGTCATTAGCAAATTTAACATGAAATGTGTCCAAACATTTGACTGTCATTATTTTACGTTATAGCTGAGGCAGTTGAGTTTAGATTTGTAGTGTTAGTTTTCAGTTTTATGTGAAATGTTTTTTTGTCTTTAAACAGGGTTTTATTTACAGCCAGATAAACTGGCAGCCCCCATGTTATCTTTGACATGTTGATGTTTGTGATGTTTTATTAATGTGAATTATAAAGAATCATTAGTACAGTAGTTCTCTCTCTCTGTTTTTAGCTGGAGGCAGAGGCAGTCCCGGAGGTTTCTGAGAAGTATGAGATCACTTCAGTTCCCACCTTCCTCTTCTTCAAGGTGAAGCTTCCACATTTAACTTGGCTATGCTCAGATTTACCTAAAATTCTGGTAAAAAGAAAAAAATTATTCTTATTTCTTTTTACACATAATAAAAGACGATGTTTTTTTTAGGACTGCCCCCTAATAGTCGACTACCCGATAGTAAACCAGAACAGCCTTGGTTGTGCAAAATTGTATTAGTTGCTTAGTCACAAAAAAAGAAAATCCACATGTCACTCAGTCCATGAGGGACAGATGGTCTCTGTGGTAATATAGTACTTCCAGTCGCTTGCCTATCATTCATCGACCTCAAGTACGGCTTATGTGTAACGTGTGGTCACACGGGGCGTCAGCGCTTCCCATTGACTTTGAATGGGTGACTTTAAGCGTTGGCAAAAAAAATTGTGAATCCGTTGGCGGCGCTTCACTGACTTTGCTCGCGGCAGAAGTTGAGAATTTTTCAACTTCAGCTGCGAGCAACGCCAGTGAAGTGCTGCCGACGTAAGCGTCAGCAAATCAGGATTGCTCTATGCAAATACAGTAGCCAGGTGGCAGCCAATCACGTTCATCCTGTTTAAGAGCAGCAAACTGAGGATCAGAATTTTTGTTGTTGATTTCTTGTCTAATTTCATTGGCTGATGATCAAGCGTTGCCGCTCACGCCCCGTGTGAACACACCGTAAGTATTAGCAGTTTTACATGGCCACTTAATGTAATGTTAACTTAGAGGAATGTGTACTGCTCTAAGCTAAACAGTAGCACTCATGCGCTCACTTGCCCTCACAATAACAAAACATTGCGCTTTTGTAAAATAATGAAAGCATGCACGATGATAAAACATTTCTTCTTATTATTAATGTTTAAAACAGTTGTGCTACTAAGTATTTTTGTGAAAACCATGAACCTTTTTTTTTTTTTTTTTTTGAGAAGTAGAAGTTCAGAAAATAATTAGACTCTTAGCTTTTATAAGCAGAAATGTAAAACATATTTTAAGAGACATTCTTACATGAATTATTTAGTTCAGCATTTACTTGTTTTATTTATTACTTTTTTCAGCTATTTTGCTGTTAATCAAATAAACCTTCTTACTAAAGCTGTACAAACGAAACAATTTCATATATAAAAAATTGTGACTTATATAAGTTAATGATTATTATCATTTGAATTTGATTGGATTGTGAATGTTAGGCTATAATATCATTGATTAGTATTAGTTTTTCCCTCTTACACAGCCTTAATTACATCAGCAGAAAAGTCGTCTGAGAGGCAGAGAAAGTAAAAAAAATTCAATAAAAGATTGTGAAAATAAAAACTCTGTTCATTTTAGAACAATACACACTTAAGAGCAGTGCAGAATAAATTTATGACCAGCAAAATGTATTAAAAGGGTAACTGAATTTCCCATTTTCTTCTTTTTATATAAAATAAAGTTCACTACCACACTGCGCTCTTTATGTTTCATAAAGCATGCTGATCTATGCCAGACTGCGTTTTTCTGTACACACAGCTTTTATTTATGTTAGGTGTGCTGCGATAGTGTTTTGTGTTTATTTAGCAGAGGGAGGCGAAGTTAGAAAAACGGAGCCTGTTGGGAAGGTTAAGTTTAACGATCAAGTAATGTGAGCTGCAAAGTCTCCTCGTGTTAGAATCAAGCAACTGAGAAATAATCGGAGGTTAAACAAACACACGGCTTGGCAAGACTTTCCCTCTCTTGGCGTAACATGTCAAAGAACCAGGAGAGCCTGCGGCCTGTTTTCTCTCTCTCCCTGCAAACAATCTAAACAAACTGGCAAGCATCCTAAAAAATTAATGCTGTTTTTTTTTTCCTCCCTCTCAATCTATCACTACTCACTCTTGAGTGTTTTTTATTTATTTATTTGTTTACCGACAACCCTTAGGGCGGTGAGAAGATTGACAGGTTGGATGGTGCGCATGCCCCAGAGCTGACCAATAAGGTGCAGCGGCTGGGGTCCGGTGGGGGCGGGGCTGCCAGGGCGGGGGATATCCCTAAAGAGGATCTCAACGAGAGACTGAAGAGGCTTATCAACGCCGCACCCTGCATGCTCTTCATGAAGGGATCGCCCCAGGAGCCTCGCTGTGGTAAACACACGTATACACTCGCTCGCATAAATTAACACTGGGTCAGCGGGTTAGTTAGAGCTACCGTTGGCGATGGAATGAGACGAATCAAGGTTGCATGAACAGGACAGAGAAAGAAGTGCTTTATGTCTTTAAGTACGATGCACCACCGGTTCAGTCCGACTCGGTTTGACCCAAAGTTTCTACTGATTGGAAAAACCACTAGCTCCCAGTGCCATCAACAACAATGTGCATTCAGCATGTTTTGTGGTGAATTTATGGCTGGGATTCCCAAACTTAATGTATTTATTTATTTTGAAAAGACTAGCTGAGATTTTAAGTTAATATTTTAATAGTTTTTTATTCAAAGTGACTTGCATTCAAGGTATACTTTTTGAATTCAGTCATTCAACCTCAGTGTTGCTAATGCCATGCTCTGTTTGAGCTACAGAGCATTTATTCATTTATTGAACTTTTACAATTTTGCATTTAATTAGCTTCTTTGAAACTTAGAAAGCACTGCTTTGGAAGTCTAGTTTGGTACACCTATAAAATGATGAACGGAAACTGCAACAAATGCAACTGTGTTCCCGTTCTCTCTAAGAGCAATAGAAGGAGATATAGCCGTTTCATTAGAAACATACACTCAGTGGAACAAATGAAAGTTCGTCATCATTTATTTAGCCTCGACTAGTTCCAAATCTGTATGAATTTCAAAGGAGGTTTGTAACACTGACTCCGATAGTAGGAAACAAATACTATGAAATTCAACTTTGACCCAAAACAGCCTGGTAACAAGCTTTCTTCAAAATATCTTCCTTAGATAAATTTATACAGATTTGGAACTACTCAAGGGTGAGTAAATGATGACATTATTTTCATTTTTGGGTGAACCATTCCTTTAACAACCGAAAGGCATCATCACAGTGTTTGAAAAGGGTTAGTGTTTACTTAAAATTCACTACACTGAAAAGAGAGATTCTGTTGACAAGGCTGCTGGAAGATTCAAAGGGTGAGCAACCGCTTTTGTTAATCAAACATTTGTTGATATGCGGTCGCTCTAAAAAAGAAACATGTCCTTCTTTTGTAAGTCAAAGTTATACTTATTAAATCTTGACAGTGACAGCTTAATCTGTTAATAGTGTGTTAGACTTTAGTTTGTTTAACTTTAGGCTGTCAGCTTGATCTTGTTTATTTCTGTTTGATTCGCTGATTTCCTGGCATGCTTTTTTCTTTCTACTAACACTTCCTCCTCATGTCAAGAATGTGTGGTTCGGCGTTGGAAAACATCCTCGTATTAATTTCACCCATTCAAAACAAAATACTTTTGATAGTTCAAAGTGCATATTTCGTCATGGGCTGAGGCGCAGTTTAGCGCTTGACGTTCTGGCTGTGTAAAGAGGAAGGTCTGGGGGAAGGCTGGCGTTTGCCATCCTAAGATCAAAATAAAAACGATATTGAACTCTAATCTCAAACGTGATGTTGGGCTTTCAACGGCTGCCAGCTCCTCCAGCACTGCTTTATTAATAGAAGATCCTCAGAGTTTACGCCGCTTCGTCTCTGAGCCCGGAACCTGTTGCTCGGCGCCGTTGATGTTATTTGAAGCTGCGCTAGGTGTCAGTGGGTCGGTCCGGCTCGGAGATATTATAATGCTGAAGCTTATTGATGTTCTCATTCGCTTGGCTGTTATCCAAATCAAGAAATAATGCACAGAGAGCGAGCCATGCCTGTCGGTGGCGTGCATTGGGTTCTAAATGTAAACGCACTCTTTTGTTCCGATACGAGCCAAATGATCAAGTGGTCCGCTAACGCTAACTCTAAAGTAGTTATGCATGTCAAATTAAAAGGTTAAGGGTCCGTGTATCAATTCGGATCTCTCAGCCTTTCTCTCTCTGAGTGGGTTGTCCTTCAAAAGAGGAACGAGGCTGTAACATCGCCCCTCTCCTGGAGCGGAGTCGGCCAGAGCGAGCGGTCTTCTGCCCCTACAGGTCCAGGCATAGAGGGGGAAAGAACTCTGCAATCAATGCAGCATGTCTGGTGGAGTTCGCCCGGAGCCAGAGAAAGCAGCTGCCCGCTTGTTTGCCCGCTCTGATAGAGTCAGGCTAATATACCAGCAAATGCATAAGCACAAGTGAGGCGCCTGGAGCTGTTTTATAATGAATTCCCTCATGAGCCACACAAGATGAAAATGGGTGTTTTACTGCAGGGGCTACACAGACTCTACACATCACCTTGCACATCTTTCTCTCTTTCCCTCCTGATCTTGTATCTTTCTCTCGCTCATTCCTCCTCCTTGTGCGCAGTTTCTCTCGCTTCTTGTTTTCTTTGTCTCCTCCCATCTAATATCACGCTCTCTCTCTCTCTCTCTCTCTTTCTCTCTTTTATCTTGTCTCATTTTTGGCTTGTAGTCATCCATATGAAGAGAACTGCTATTTAAAATCAAGAAATCTTGTTCCAGCTTTCAGCCGTGCGCAATATTGCGTATCTATAAATGGACAAATGAGTAATTGCAATTGCAGATTTTACGTGATATTTTACTCCCTTCATTACTAAAAACACAAAAACGAAGCAACTTTTCTAGTCGGTGTAAAAGGGTGATTAAACTAAAACCATAAAAAAGTTCCTTGGAAAATAAAAAAACGTTTATTTCTATCTGCTAAGATGAGATTTCTCATAGTAATTTAGTTTAACATGATGTACTACTACAATAATAATATTAATTATTAATAACATAATAAAATGTATATGATTTACAGACTAAAATAATAAAATGGACAACAAGCATAACAGAATAAGTAAAACTTTAACTGATATTAAAATAAATGGAATATAAAAAAATAGAATGTACATATATAGAGGTATTTGATCACCCCGTGAAGGTCTCTTACTTAGAAATCATGGAGGGATCTACAATTTTCAGCATAGGTGCATCTCCACTGTGAGAGACAGAATCTAAAAAGAAAAATCCAGAAATTACATTGTATAATTTATTTTTTTTTTTTTTACTGTGTCAAATAAGTATTTGATCTCTTGCTTATTAGTCAGATTTCTGACCCTCAAAGACCTGTTAATTTGCTTTTAAATAGTCCAGCTACACTCTGTTCATGATTTTAAATTAGTAGCACCTGTTTGAGGTTGTTAGCTGTCATAAAGACACCTGTGTACCCCACAATCAGCCAAAGTCTAAGAAGCAACATGGACGAAACCAAAGAGCTGTCAAAAGACACAAGAGACAAAATTGTAGACCTTCACAAAGCTGGAAAGAGCTATGGGGCAATTGCCAAGCAGCTTGGTGAAAAAAGAACCACTGTTGGAGCAATTGTCAGAAAATGGAAGAGGCTAATGATGACTGTCAATGCCCCTCAGACTGGGGCCCCACGGAAGATCTCTCCTCGTGGGATATCAATGATGCTAAGAATGGTGAAGAATCAGCCCAGAACTACACGGGAGGAGCTGGTCAATGCCGTGAAGAGAGCT
>JAUYWG010000046.1:17494117-17513090 GCA_034779775.1 Enteromius afrohamiltoni | reverse complement strand
GAGTTTGTTCTGTAATGAAAGAGAATTTCCCCTTGGGGATCAATAAAGTAATTCTGATTCTGATTCTGATTCTGATTTAAATTATTCCCTATAGAATGACCAAACATACGTCTGGGAGATGCATTATTTATGGTTCAGCAGAAAATATAGAGCATGTACTAATATATTGTACTGCTTATGAAAGAGAAAGGGCAAAAGTGTCGGATGAATTAAGAGAAATGGATGTAGTGTAGTATCTTACACTTAAAATACTGCTGCATAATGGATTGAACTATCATAGAATGCCTTATTTAGATACTTAAGAAAAGTAGGTCTGTTTAAGTAGGATTTAAGGGTTAACAAGTAGTTGTTTTTTCTTGCATCCCTATACTCCACACTCCAGCCCAGTAGGTGGCTTATGCATGGTTTATTTGCCAAATACAATAACAAACCAAAAGAAAAAGATGGTGTAGACATTGCATGAAGACTGTTAGGGCAGGCTTAGGGTTAGTAGAATAAGTTGACAAAAACTTGACAAGTCAGTATATTTTACCAAAAACAAAAACTGGAAAAAAAACCTCCAAATTAACACATTTCTCGATTCTTACTCATCATTCTTTTTCTTTTTCTCTCCAGTCCAGTCCATAACTCTATCTCTCCAGGGGCTTTATATGTTGTCAGGCAATCAAGCATTTATTTAGGCCACTCAATCTGCAGGTAAGACTTTTCATCGCATGTTTTTTTCATCAGGGGAATATTACACAGAGGACAGCTGGTTAAAAATTTATCCTGTCTTACGCACCTTGATTCCTGGTGTAGGAATGAGAATGTCATAATCAAAGAAAGTGACAATAAAGTCATGATGTTTCCCACTGAGACTTGAGCTCTTCCAAGGTCTCGACTGGTAAAGCTCAATCATTCTTGCAATCTGTGGACCAAAATACTGCAACCTCTCCAAAACAACAGCATCACTTACTTATTCAACGGCTTCCATTCCTGGGTTAGGTATCAACATTCTGACAACTCAGAAGATTACTTTTCAAAGCTAGCAGCTTCTGTGTAAGATCAGCCCAGCTGTCATTTTACCTGCAGCTTTGGGGCTCATGTGAACCTCTCAATGGCATTTACATTCGGTTTGTTACCGGTTCACCCTTTCAGACAAAGCGGAAAATAAATGTGACCCATACAGACAAATGGACAAACCATTATTGTGCACCAGCAAAAAAAAGACAAATAAAGCGAACATAGATGACAGACACAGAATGATGGCCAATTGTTTGCTCCAAGCTCTTTCCCAATGGAACAGCAATGGACATTTTTGAAGAGCCATTATGGTCATTTAGCTGTTTTCTATTTGAAAAAGGCATTAACACTCTTCATTGTCACAAGAGAAGCTATAAGACGAGAGGCCAACGATATTTAGAACTCTCTATGTGAAAGTTTACTGCAGTGAAGGGTTTTGTTTCTCTCCCTGAAGAGGCTGGTGCGCTGCGCTCCTAATCGTTTGATACAGTGCAGGTTGGAGTGTGTAGAGAGAAAAACCTTACGAGGTGATTTATCTGTATGGATTGGCTGTCAAAGAGATAAATCGAGGGAGGCATTGGGTGGAAACATCACATAGCACATTGTATGTACCAGGTCTGGCTCTGACATCTGGATATATTGCACCGTAACTTTTACAACCAAAACATCGGCCTCTGCTTTTGTAAACTCTGAGAGGCCAAAGTAAAAAAAAAAGAAAAAAAAAAGCCAAATAACATTATTTGAAATTGTTTCTAGTATTTATTTTGTTGTACAGCAGCATTGTAATTAGCTAAAACTATATCAAATGATCTAAATTAAGCTGAAGTCAAATATAAATGGTAAATATAAAACATAAACACTTTGACAAATAACTGGCATAGGTTTAAATTTAATTGAAATTAATTACTTAAATCTATAAAAAATAATATATGGCAAAAGTGCATAATGTAAGTGGAATGTTGACTAAAATTAATACATATTTATTAATAAATTAATATATATTTTTAAATGTATTAATAAAATAATGTGTGGGCGCTTTTTTCCCCACCTTTTAACAACATTAATTCTCTTTATTATTATTATAATTAACTGTTCAAATTATTATTCATATATTCATATTATTTAAATTATCTTCATACAGGATAAAATAGCGACCAGATCACTTTATCAATGAACTAGAAGAATCTTGATTTATTTCTGTGAAAATAAATAAATAACATGATTTCTGAGTGCGCTCTACTCTAACAGGAAATAAACTGTTTTCGTTTCAGAATGAATGATGAGAGACATCGAGCGTTGTTGACTTTTTAAAGTGCTAGACATGAATGATTTGGTAGTCAAACTTCTGACCAGGGCAAATGAACCTTCAGCTATATAGCGGAGTCAAATACAGCGGGCTGTCATAATGATGGATATCTGCTCTGCTAAACAGGAATGGTGAAATACAGAACAATCTGTTTATTTTTTTTTATTAGCAATGGCAGCAAAATGCATTGTACCTTGCTCACATCTTCACCTGTGTGAAACATCTCAGAGGGAGGAAGACAGAAAGTTTGTAACATTTTATGTTAGCTATGATGCACTTTTTATGGTAATGCTACATTTTACAATACATTTTCTACTTTATCTTGTCACAAATGAATGTAATTGCAGTTTCAACATCCAATCCACAACGTTTCTTTTGCAAACAGCATGCAATATTAGTATTAATGTGTATGAATAGGTCATTGCTAGTACGCCAAATGTGTTGAAATGGCAATATACTTATAATTCTTTGGGAAAAATGTAAGTTAGAAAGGTTTAAAGTATTGGTTCAGCCAAAAAAGAAAATTAGCATTTTTTTTTTTTTGTATATATATATAATTTTTTTTTATCCTGGTTATCCATCAGTATTACCAAGCTTGGAAGAGACAGGATAAATAAATAAAAAATAAAAAAACTCTGACTGTGTTTGTCTGAAAGAAGAAGTCATATACACCTGGTTTGTATGGTTTGAGGGTGAGTATAATATGCCAACATTTTCATTCTTTTGGTGAACTATTCCTTTAATTGGTAAACTGGAGCCGTGTGAACTGTTTGGATTATTGCAGACCTACAAGCACCCCTGCCCTGTACATTTTGCATATCTCCCTTATCAGACACACTTATTAGGAGTGTTTCAACTCATCAGTTCGTTAGTAGAGACTGCAAGACCTGAACTGGGTGTGTCTGACAAGGGAGACATACAAAATGTGCAGGGCAGAGGTGCTTGTAGGACAGGTTTGAAAAGCACTGGATTATTGTGATGTTTTTACCAGCTGTTTGGACTCTGACGGCACCCACTGCAGAGGATCCATTGTTGAGCAAGTGATTTAATGTTGTTTTAATGTTTTAATGTTTAATTTACCTAAAATTTTTTGATAAAGCAACAAACTCATAAAGTCTCTGACCTGAAGGTAAGTACATTTTAAGCACATTTTAGCTTAAAGTTGCTTTATAAAACAAAATGGGGATGAGTAAATAATGGCACAATATGGGTAAAGTATTCCTTTATGTGTCCTAATTTAACCATATTCACCCTGTGTGAACTGGAGTTGAGTCCAGGACCGAGACACAATGGTCTAGTAGGCGTGTGGATCTATGGTATTGGCTGACAAGTCATTTAGTAAATCTGTTGCCCTTCAGGAACATTTAAAGAGACAGATGAGTTTGCCCTCAGAATACCCTCCAATTGATTATTAGTAATGTAGTTAGCTAACTCAAATGCAAGCCTTTGATGGTTTTAATTACATGGATATGAATTATAATCAAATTAGAGTAAAATGGAAGCAAAAAGCTTAATGTGACATTATAAAATAAACGAAGATGAAATGAAGCAAGTTTGAGTCTCTCTCTTCTAGCCTCCTTTTTGTTCTCATGGCTCTTTAGGGACACTTCTGAATGCCAAGTGCCTGGTGAAAGAGGCAGAACTATGAGGCTCAATCTCCTTCTGCTACTTCTCACAGCATGTAATTTCACCAAAGACATGCCGGCAGTTTCCTGGGAACACAAACCTAACTTAATAATAATACACTCAATCAAATATATGCTATATGCCTATTGGTTTTCCTCTCGAGAGCCCAGACATACTAGAAAGCCTGTGCTTCTTTAGTTAAGTTTATATTTATGTGTTATACATGTTATTTTCTTCTTAAAAATTAATTTCATATCTTGTATTTCAGATTTGGTTTTAACCTTTACGTTTATCTTAAACTGTTATAATAAGTGAATTTTATGGGACGAATTCCAGGGATGCATGGTGAGAAAAATTTACCGTTACTGTAAGAAAAGAGCCCTTTTAATCTTTTATTTTCATTAATTTGGCTGAACAGCAAAGAACAGATATTTTATTCATACGTTTTTATTTATATTCAATACCATATCAATAATCCTTAAGTCCTTAAGTTTTGTGACCAATTATTGACTAGGTCCAGATATATAATTTTATCACACTGCAGGAGGGATTTTGGCCCACTCCTCCATACAGACCTTCTCTAGATCTGTCAGGTTTCTGGACTGTCGCTGAGCAACACAGTGTTTCAGCTCCCTCCAAAGATTTTCAATTGGATTTAGGTCTGGAGACTAGTTAGGCCACTCCAGAACCTTGATATACTTCTTACGGAGCCACTCCTTGGTTTTCTTGGCTGTGTGCTTTGGGTCATTGTCATGTTGGAAGACCCAGCCACAACCCATCTTTAATGCTCTGACTGAGGGAAGGAGGTTTTTGCCCAATATGTCACAATACATGGCCCTGTTCATCCTCTTCTTAATACAGTGCAGTCGTCCTGTCCCCTGAGCAGAAAAACACCCCCAGAGCTGATGCTTCCAGCCCCATGCTTCACTGTAGGTATGGTATTATTGGGAGGATACTCATCATTCTTTTTCCTCCAAACACGGCGAATGGAGTTTAGACCAAAAAGTTCTACTTTGGTCTCATCTGACCATTTCTCCCATAACTCCTCTGGATCATCCAGATGGTCCCTGGCAAACTTCAGATATGGGCCTGGACATTAAACTGCCCATTATAACAGACTTAAGCAGGGCAACCTTCCGTGCGATGCAAGATTTTAAACCATGACGTCTTAGTGTATAACTGATAGTAGCCTTGGAAACGATGGTCCCAGCTCTCTTCACGGCATTGACCAGCTCCTCCCGTGTAGTTCTGGGCTGATTCTTCACCATTCTTAGCATCATTGATACCCCATGAGGGGAGATCTTCCGTGGGGCCCCAGTTCGAGGGACATTGACAGTCATCATTAGCCTCTTCCATTTTCTGACACTTGCTCCAACAGTGGTTCTTTTTTCACCAAGCTGCTTGGCAATTGCCCCGTAGCCCTTTCCAGCTTTGTGAAGGTCTACAATTTTGTCTCTTGTATCTTTTGACAATTATTTTTGGTTTTCACCATATTGTTTCTTAGACTTTGGCTGATTGTGGGGTACACAGGTGTCTTTAGGACAGCTAACGACCTCAAACAGGTGCTACTAATTTAGAATCATGAGCAGATTGTAGCTGGACTATTTAAAAGCAATAAAAAACTGGTATTTGAGGGTCAGAAATCTGACTGATAAGCAAGAGATCAAATACTTATTTGACAAAGTAATTCCCAAATAAATTGTTAAAAAATCATACAATGCGATTTCCGGATTTTTCTTTTTAGATTCTGTCTCTCACAGTGGAAATGCACCTATGCTGAAAATTGTAGACGCCTCCATGATTTCTAAGTAAGAGAACAGGGGGATCAAATACTTATTGATCTCACTGTGTAAATATATATATTTACTTTTTTATTTTTATTTATTTTATTTTTTTTACTTATATTTATAATGATTGTGAAAGATAGGACAAATAATTATGTGCAGAAATGGTTGTGAAACTGGTTTGTGAGCCAAATTTGAACTGCCACCCATCAGAACTCTATGACATAATTTTACAGCCTTTTTACATGCCTTCACTTTTATCTATTTGTACTGTTTTATGAAGTGTGTCTGCGGGGCTTTATACCTTTTTCTCACTATTCTTCTGTTAATTGAAGTATCATGTCTGGTATTTTACAGTACTATCAGTGGACCGAACACGTGTCAGTGGTAAGGGTGAAGGTGCACTAGAGCTCTGCATTAATCACATGAGCTGGAGCTGCCGGGACCAGATAAAACCACCAACAATGAGCACAGTCCCTCGTTTCTCTCTCGCTCCATTCTCATCTTTTTTGCAGGTTGACAGCTAATCACGGGCTATCGGAGAGCAATTCTTAATGTGAGCTTCTCCTTTAGCCAGCAGGCCTGTGTAGTTTCTCTCACAGCACACAAATGTCAGATACTCGGATGGTGAAATGTATAAGTGCATGCTGGGTTGTCAGTGTGTGTTTTAATGTGTTATCTTTGCTTTAATGGCATGAAAGCGCAGGGCTCGTTCTTTTTAGAAAGCATGTTTTCACAAACTCTGTCATATCTCACACATAAATGGTTTTCTTTTCATTTCTTTTGCAAATCTACATTTCTACACTGTAAAACTTTGATATGGTGTTGACATTGTTGATATAAATAATAAAACAATTATATATATATATATATACAGCAAAGTCAAGGCCACCCATCTGCCTCCGCATCGTGACACAGATTGTGCCATAGACCTCATACCTGGAGCTACACCACCACGCGGACGGGTCTATCCATTGTCCCAGCCAGAGACCCAATGCATGCAGGAATACATCAATGAGCAGCTAGCAAAAGGATTCATCCGGCCCTCCACCTCACCGGCTTTGGCTGGCTTCTTCTTCGTGAAGAAGAAGGATGGATCACTCCGACCCTGCATCGATTACAGAGCTTTAAATGAGGTAACCATTAAATACGGATATCCACTACCACTCGTCCCATCAGCACTCGAAAAACTTCGCTCTGCTCGGATGTTCACCAAATTGGACCTGAGATGTGCCTACAACCTCTTCCGCATCCGACAGGAGATGAGTGGAAAACTCAAGTACAAAAAAAAAAGTACATCAGTGTTTCAAGCTCTTATCAACAACATTTTCCGAGGTATGCTTAATAAGTTTGTAATAGTATACATCGATGACATCCTCGTCTACTCTGAAAAGATCATTTAGTCCGTTTTGACCCACCCACCTCGGCAAGTTTCCACCTCAGGTGTTAGCGGTTATTCTTTGATTACTCTGTCTTTATAAGGAACGAACTTTCATCAACTCTTTGTGAAGCCTGGATTGCTTTCCCGTATATGACCTTGGACTGATTATCTGGTATTTGATTCTTGCTGCCTGCCTCTTGAACTATTGCCTGTTTTGTGACCGATCTTTTGGATTATCTGCACTATTCCTGTTTGTTTCTGTTTTGTGACCACTGCCTGTTTTTACTACCTATTTTAGTATTTTTTTAAATGTATTTTATTACTTTTGAGCAGCGATTACTTGTTCACAAATCATTTGAATATGCTATTTGTTTGTAAATCAAAAAAATCAAACATACGTATTGTCAATACATACAAATAAACAATGTAAATGTCTTTTTGAACAAAAATATTTATTTTACCCCTAAATTATTTAACAGTATAATTGTGACCCTGACCACTAAAACAGTCATTTCTGAAATTGAGATGTATAGCAATACATACTAATTAATTTTTTTTTACATATTTATGATTGGAATTTACAAAAAAACCTTCACTGAACATGATCTTTACTTAGTGTCCAAATGTTTTTCAGCATAAAAACATATTTTTGACCCATAAAATGTATTTTTGGCTATTGCTAGAAATATACCTCTACTACTTATGACTGCCTTTTTGCTCCATAGTCACATTTGGCCATGGCTCAGATTTCTAGATTCAGTTCTGAAGTGAGTAATTTTAATCAGCCTTAATTGAATTAAATTACATATACTTTAAGCAACCAAGCAAATTATCAAGGTCAAAGCAGTTCCATTTTTGAATTTCATGTAAAGCTGTTAGACATAATATGAGATTTTCCATGATTATTATTATTATCAGATCTAGTTGTATAGTGCAGTGATAGTGTTTTGTGAAAGAAGGCACATTGTGGAAAAATAACTAGTTAGGTCTGGATAAAGTCTCAGGCTAAACGAATGAATATATAAGTGCAATTTGTTTAGAAGCCGGTAAAATGTAAGCTTTTCTTGGAAAGATGACTAGCTACAGTAGCCTTCGACCTATCGTTGTGCATATGTTTGTACACATGGGATATTTCCGCCTCAAATGAAATCCCCTCCAGTTTCTCTGGAGCGGCAGATGGAGACTGTAGGTATTCTGACATCTCAATGTGAAATGAGTCAATAGGAAGAGGAAGCCCCTGTACTGGCAGGAGAGCTTAATGCTGTGTGTGTGAGAGGTGTCGACATGCTTGATGATAATCACATGGTCATTGACTCGAGCCGGCTGTGGGATCAATAGAGCTGACACATGGCTGCCTCCAGGCCTGATCATAATCCTTCATGTGTCAGTCACTTCTTCGAACCTCGGCGTGGAAGCGACCAGAATCGAGCTGCTCCATCCTCCTGCCGTGAAGCACGTTCAGCCTCTGAATTCATCGCTGCTATATTGGCATCTTACGGAGGAGGATGAGGGATTAGATCAAATTTAATTACTTTCTCCCACAAAGCCCCATATGTTGATGCCTTTCAAAACACACACCATCACACATGGGCTCTACTCGGCAGCCATCACATTTACAGTTTTATATTTACTTGGTCTTTCAGAAATAACCAAAGACTGTAGGAATTAGTTCAGTTGTATTGCTCGTGTTCAGTTAAGTGATGCTGGGATTTGTTTGGTCAGATCTATTAATGAATTATTGCAATTCACATAAACTCTGACCTCTTTTTTAAACGTGTATTGAGTTTCTATATTTTTTAAAATCTATCCTTCCTTTCATCCAATCATTTTTTAGTCATGCTATTATCAAAAATGAAATATAGTCAAAATGGAGCTGATTTAAGTGAGGGAAAAATGAAAACATAGGCAAGATATATGGTGTAATTTAAAATTGTGATGTAAAACACTGAATAAGCTCCTTTAAAATCTGCAGTTGTGGAGCACAAAACTATCTGTGGTTAAACATGTCTTTCTGAAAGCAGAAAAATGCTCTTCACCTCTTAACGCTGAGCTATTGTCACGTCAAAATCAAGAGCAAGCCATCATAAACCTACATTAACCCACACATCTCACACCTCCACTCACAAGAAGGCAGGAATGGAGAAATATGATGAGATGTGAGAGGAGAGAAAAGAAGAATAACAAAAAGCCCAGCTACTGAGACTGATGCTCAAAACGACATATTTCATACCGAAATCCAGCCTGTTCTTGTGTTTTGTGTTTTTTCCATCCTTCGGCTCAGATAAAGCACTGTGTCTCTGCAGTCCTGTAGACATAAGCAGTACGTGGGACATGACGACAGGTTTGCGGATTGCTTTTGATTAAACTAATCTCACCTGAAGCTCTGTTTGTGTTCTCACTGTCAGGCAATGAAACGTTTTGCTCAAAACATCAAAACACGCTCAACACATAAACACTTGTTGTCAACTGATAAGGAAGCTTCCCAGAGATTGGCTTCCATATTTATGTACGAGCTCAGAAGGCAATGTCAGTCAGGCATGATTTATGTCCTCTGTGTTGGCCCGAGATTGTCACAAACTGATGTATGTGAGATTAAACGAGTGCATCCAGTTTTACATTACAGAACATGCTTGGTCCAGTGATTCTTACACCGATGCCAGATAATTTAGAAAAAATTGTATGATTTAATAGCATTTATGCAAATTATTATGTAAAGTAATGTTCGCGTTATTAGTAATTTAAAAGTAATTAGTTCCTGGCAATTAAAACTAGTAGTTGCTTCAACACATTGAGCATGTGACACTAAAGGGGCCGATTTTTTGAATCTGGCTTGCAACATTTTCTGATTGTGTCGACTGCATATTTGGCATTCCATGAATAATCTAAAGAAAATAAAGCTTTGAATGAGATAGAAGAGTAGGCTGAATGTTTGAATTTAATGGATTTAATATTGTTTTTGGATACAGAGGATTGTTTTTCTTTTTCTTTTATTGTCAATTCAATTACTCAGTTCATATTAAAATATATTTTTTGATAAGACTGATCAAATGTAACTTTTACATTGTTACAGAAAATGTGTATTTCAAATCTTTTTTGTTGTTGCTTTTTGTTTTGATTAACTGTTTTCAACACCAATAATATTTCCAAATCAGCACGTTAGAATTATTTTGCATTAGAGTGATCATGTGGCACTGAATGATTAATGTTGCCAAGAATTCAGCTTTGCATGACAGGAATACATTTTAATAGCAAACAGCTATTTTGAATTGTAAAAAAAATTGCACAATAGTACTCTTTTTACTGTGTTTTAGATCAAATAAATGTGTTCTTTGTGAGCAGAAGAATCCTTTTTTTTTTTTACAAATAAAAAACAAACAAACAAAATCAAACTTTTAGAAAAAAATAAGATTTCATATATACATTTTTGCATAACATTTATACATGTTATTATATAATAGATATAATGGATGGAGGGATTGATGGATCTGTATGGATTTAAATATCAGTCCATAATCTGAATTAGGATTTACAGCCAGGAAAATATATAAACTGAAGTTTGATGGCAGGCTCATTGAGTTTATGGCATGTGTTACAGTTTGAGTGTCTGTAAATGTCTTTACAAGCATATTTAGTCTTATTGGCCCCTAGAGGGGGGTCTGAGATCTATAGCTATTCAGACGAGGGTCTGGATCAATGCAGGAATGCCATGCCGAGGAAAACAAAATCAGCTCCTGGAAAGAAGCTTTCAGAGGCCTGTGGAAGGGCAGCTGGGCGTCCTGCCAGTGGAGTCTGCCTTTGTGACCTCCATCTTAAACAGCCGTAGCTTGATGCTAATCCCGTGGATGACAGGTGTTCTGCCAGGGCTGGAGGAAACCGACAGGTGGATGAGCTCTGGTCACTGACGTGTGTAATGTACAGCCTGTTAACTGAGCGCAGGTGGAGAGAGTGTGTGGTGAGGTGAGCACACACTGAATCCTATGATTGGCACTGATTGATTCTTCCTTAAATCTATCTATCTATCTATCTATCTATCTATCTATCTATCTATCTATCTATCTATCTGATTTCATTTTTATTTATAATTTTTTTCCTAAATGCTTATATTACAATATTACATTAACAACAATGTTATTATTATTATTGTATTATGATTATTATTCTTAATGAAAAACTGAACCATAAAAATGTTATTTTAAATAAAGATGAAATTAACATTAATTGAAATTAAATGAAAATTATATATATATATATATATATACATATATATATGGGAGGTTCTGTGAAACTTATCAGGTGCATGATGTGGAAAAAGCAATGATTAGAGTCCATGTTTATAATCAGACATGCACTACCCATTAGACATGACTGAAGTTTTATCCCTCTCTCGATTTTCCATCCTGCTTCAGGAGTACATTATGTCAATGCAACCCTTAAGACAAATCGCTAAATTTAATATTAATAGTTCAGGTGTTAAAAAATTGAGCGTAAGTAGGCCTATAATCTGCTCCATATTTCATATGGCTGTCTACAGAACAGGGTTTCAGTCAAGGACATTCAGCCGCTGTGACCATGTGGCCGTGTTGTAAATGTAAACTTCTAATCTAAACCATCGGCCCTATTCACGGTCTGTAATGGGCAGTAATGAGGGTCCATCTGAACCCGGAATGAGGGAAGGGCTTGACAGTCTAATTAGCTAATCATCTTCACACACCAATGCACAAATAAGCCCGCACTGCCCTGCATTCGTTATTTACGGACCCAGACAGAAGCAGTGTAAGGCCAGATCAATCTCTCACTGAGGCCGCTGGGAATAAAACATGAGGTGGGAACCAAACTGACCTGTTATTTCCTCGGCTGCTCATTTTGAGCGGGAATTAGCTGCTGTTCTGTCTACACCAGGGGCGCAAATGACTCTACGACCCACATTATTAAAAAGACATGCATATGATTGGCTTAATTGCTGAAAAATTTGGTCTTGCGGGGTTAGCCGTGGCATGGTGTAACTTGTGGTGTCACATGGTTAATGACTGCAATAATTAAATGAAAGTGATTGATGGTGAGAAACACCCGAAAAAGGGCTGCAGATATCCTGCTGAATGCAATCCGTCAGTCAAGGATGCATGAAAATATAAAATGCAGTTTTCCTCAATCCTCTTCTTACTGGCTGAAAGCTGCTGTATCAGTATGAGCTGTTTATCTTGTTTTAAAATTCATTCAAGGTGCAACTCTTTGAAGAATGTGACACCGTATTATTAGCCATTTTAACTTCTAATGGCAAAGAAGAAATTGATTGTAAGTGTGGTGGATTGGAAAAAAAAAACTAAAATCGAACGGTTGTAACAATACCTCCTTTACCTTCTCTGTGCTGCATAAATACAGTTCACAGTAGACTGGGGTTGCACAGACTCGTTCATTAATTGAGGCATTGGGTCTGTATCGAATAGTCATAAATCACAATACTTGCATGCTATTTATGCTCTTGATCTGTGTTACTGCAAGAGGAAAATGTTTTTGTCCACAAACTTTGTCCACATTTTATACTATAGTAGCTGCAATTATACTTATATTTAATATACTGTGAGGGTCAATAAGTATTTGATCCCCCTGTGATTTTGCAAGTTCTCTTACTTAGAAATCATGGAGGCGTCTACAATTTTCAGCATAGGTGCATTTCCACTGTGAGAGACAGAATCTAAAAAGAAAAATCCCAAAATCACATTGTACGATTTTTTAACAATTTATTTGGGAATTACTGTGTCAATTTGTATTTGATCACTTGAGTCAAATTTTTTTAAATATTTGGTACAGAAGCCTTTGTTAACAATTCCAGAGGTCAAACGGTTCCTGTAGTTCTTCACCAGGTTTGCACACACTGCAGGAAGGATTTTGGCCCACTACTCCATAAAGATCTTCTCTAGATCTGTCAGGTTTCGGGGCTGTCACTGAGCAACACAGAGTTTCAGCTCCCTCCAAAGATTTTCAATTGGATTTAGGTCTGGAGACTGGTTAGGCCACTCCAGAACCTTGATATACTTCTTACGGAGCCACTCCTTGGTTTTCTTGACTGTGTGCTTTGGGTCATTGTCATGTTGGAAGACCCAGCCACAACCCATCTTTAATGCTTTGACTGAGGGAAGGTGGTTTTTGCCCAATTTGTCACAATGCATGGCCCTGTTCATCCTCTCCTTAATACAGTGCAGTCCAGGGTGATTATAAACATGAAAATATCCAGCCCTGGCTTCCTGTTTCACAGAAATATATATAGGAAGGGAAAACAAAGCCCCAAATCCCTTATTCATTAATACAATGAAAAAAACCAAATAATATATTTCATATATGCTGTAAAAGATAATTGAGCTTCACAAATCAGTGAAGTGGCTTCAAGGAAAGAGCTAGAGTAGTAAAAACGACCATTTCCACCATCAGGGAAATAATTAAGAATTTCCAATCAACAGACAATGTTAGGAAACTGCCTGGAAGAGGACATGTGTGTAGAGTTTGAGTGGCGAAAGACTCTTCAAGGACCACAGCTGGAGAATTGCAGAAAATAATTGAGTCTTATGATATCGTTCCTCAATATCGTTAGTTTTGTTGACTCTGCTATTCTTTCAAATTCAGAACAACATTTAAAACTAAATTAGTATCGTTGTGGATATTGTGTGTATTTTAAATCAAATTTAACAGATTGTTATCTGAGTAGGTGCTGCACTAGAGAATAGCAGAATCTTTGCTGACAAGATTAAGAACCAATATTAACAATAACATTAACATGACATCAAAATAATATTTCATTTAAGCAAGATTTTTATCTGTTGGTATTTGATAGGATCCATGATGCCATGTGTCTAAACAAGATTTCCAGGACCTCCAGCTGAAATATAGACCCACAACATAAAAAATACACCACTATATTTCATTATACACATGGAGTACGTCCAAACACATCCTGAGTGATTGCTGTTAAAAAACATTTTTTTTAGTTTCATCTGATTATAGAAGCCAGCAGGGCCGGCCCTGGGGATAGGCGGAATAGGCAAATGCCAAGGGCGCTGCCGATCCCTAGGGGCACCAAAACGTGTATTCTTTTTTTTATTACACAGAGAGAAAGCTTGTCCCACAAAAAAAAAAAATATTTTATTGCTCTCCTGACTCGATGCATGATCTTTCCTTGTGCAGCCACTTTCACGTGCATCAGTTACCTGAGTAAAAATTTATCAGTGAACATCTACCTTAATGTCAAAAAGACAGAAGCCCTCTGGTGCCCAGGGAAGAAAAAAAGAAGAGAAGAAGAATGAGAAAAATGGGACAAAGACAGAGGTAAAACAATGTAACGAATGATGATGATAATATTGTAGTAGGAAAGGACGTGACATGTGGCCAGGTATGGTTTCCCATATTAGAAATTTGTGCTCTGCGTTTAACCCATCCAAGTGCACGCACAGAGCAGTGAGAAGTGAACACACACCCAGAGCAGTGGGCAGCCATTGCTGTGGTATTGAAGGTGGAGAGAGCGCTGGTAATTCACTAACCCCACCCACAATCCCTGCCGGACCTGGGACTCAAACCCACAATCTTTGGGTTACAAGCCCATCTCCCTATCCATTAGGCCACAACTGCCCCTCGTCTTTAATATTAAACTAGATGAGGTCAAAATTTGAAACAAACTTTATGATGGCCTAGTCTAGTCAGATGTTATGTCCATTGAAAGTTCAAGTTTGACCTGTCCTCTAGTTTGTAGAGCGATGCATTAGAATTTAAGAGGAGATCATCTGATCAGGGATTAGAATCCAGAGAATGCATGTGCTTTGAGTCAAGTTTTTACATTATTTTTTTAACGGTAGGTTTAGGGGTGGGGTTGTGTGGTCGTACAAATTAATTGACGTGTTTCCAATAAAAATATAAAAATGAAGACAAAGCTATGCAGTGTCTGTGTGAATGGAAGCCAGTCCCGTTTGTAGTTCCAGTCCTGTCTGACAACTTAACATGCTGAAGATGGATGAGTGAGGAGAATTTTTCTTAAACCCTCCTGAACAACATGTGCTGATAGGGTCTGTATTTTCTTTAAAGTTTTTCTGACCATTAGCAAAAACATCAACAGACAATCAGAAACCATGCTGCTTTAAAGAGCTCAAGCGTTTAAACTGGCAGACCACAAAATTGCAGGATGTTCATAATAGACCGAACCTTAATCATGTGTTGTTGTTAACTGTAATTTTGTTGGCCTTTAAAGTGCCCATATTAACACTAAGTGAATGAAAACATCCACGTTTTAAATCTGAAAATAGTGTATAAAGGTATTGTCTAAAAAGAGGTGATTCTGAATCATTGAAACAAGTTGTTTTTAAAATAAGTCCCAAGCTGTTTCCTCTTCCACTAGATGCCGCATTTGAAGTTTTAAGAGCTCATAAACACTGGTTTAAATGAAATCGACCAATCACGGGAGGGGTTTGGAAAAATTAATTGTTCAAAAGTACAAACTTCGTACAAAATAGCACAAATTAGCCAGCTGAGATACTATGCCAGCAATGCCGTTTGTCAAAATACTCTTAAAGATTTCTGACAGACTAACACAACCACTGTTTCCTGCTAGTATGTTTGTGAGCCCTACCTTAGAGGATAAAGTTACTCTGGAGATGTTTAAGTGATATCTAGGTGACACAAACAGCATTTTCCCCATCCATCTTTTCATAATAAAAGTGTCGCAGTGAGTTAGTGTTGTCTGCGGGAAATCCCTGAGGAGCCAGCCTGAGGGAGGCCTTGGCAGGACAACACGACTGGAAAATGTCCATGGCAGAAGAGTTGGTAGGCTGCACACACAACACTGCCGTATTCAAACAACAATGACTGACGGGAGAGCCAATGGGATTGTTAATGTGGCATATGAGATTGCTAAGAGGAAGCCGTGGGGAGGTATTACGCAAATCCAACAGTTCTCCAGCCATCTTAGCGAGGCTTCTGAGAGCATGAGCTCACTTCAGCATGAATACAAATCATCTGCGCAAGGATAGTCAAATGAGCGGGAGATAAAGAGATAGAGTAGGAAAGACAAGAGAGGACGTCTGTAAGGGGGCTGGGGACAGAAGAGGAAGGCAGGAATTAGGTGAGTGTTTGTTGAACAGTGTGTAGTCGGGAAGGAACATGTGCTACAGCCGGGGCTCAGCTCCCCTGAAGTGCCATTCAAACCCGGCACACCGCCCGGAAAATATAGAGAACTGGAGGTTTAGAGACTGAGACATGGAGCACACTGAGTCCCTTTGGTTCGATTACTTTTATAAAACAGAAAGAGACTCTGAATGCTGACTGGAGGAGCCATGTCTGAAACCTGCCCACCTGTGAACACACATTATATATTCTTTCTGTGTCCTAAATGTAAACAGCCTGCAGTTAGGCTAATGAATTATGTTACTTGGTAGAATAATTATTTTTATTATTAATCTTTTAATGTCCTAATGATACGTTTCATATTGCTGTTGCTTTTACAGGTGTGTTGGTCTTTTAATGGAATCAAACACCCTTTGTTAGAATTTAAAGGGATAGTTAGCTGGGATTAGCCTGGGTTTTACTCACCTTCGAAGCATCATGTTTAACACACGGTTTAGTCAATTTTATTTTAATCAAAGATTTTAGCTGTGATTGTGCAAAATACAACAAATTTAAGTTTTAGTTCATGTTAATTTCAACATTTACTATTGCATTATTAAAATCATAAGTTGTTAAGATTAGTTAATGCACTGTGAACTAACATAACTCAACAATGAATAATTATTACAGTATGTTGGTAAATACATTTACTAATGTCAAAAGAATAGTTCACCCAAAAATGAAAATTCTGTTGTCATTTATTTACACTCAAGTAATTCCAAATCTTTATGAATTATTTCTTAGTTCTGCAGAACACAAAGGAAGGTATTTTGAACCAGGTTGTTTTGGGTTCCCGTTGACTTTCTAGTAGGGAAAATAAATACTATAGAAGTCAGTAGTGACCCAAAACAGTCTGGTTTTAAATTGTTGGGCGAAACTATTGCTTTAACAAATGACACCTTACTGTACCCACAGTGTTACCCACATTTGTATAGTATTACTGTATATATATTTAGATGTAAATTTTTTATTTAAAGGGATTTATATATATATATATATATATATATATATATAAATATATATATATTTTTTTTGGACCAGAATTTATGTATGGGTGTAAGAAGTTTTGCTGCTTATCCGGACAATTTCGGCAGGGCCCTGATGATGGGTTTAGCTGGCATCTAAATCTCTTCACACGTCACTACACACAACCGAGATGAAACTGTCAGAGGAAAGACGTTAGAACTGTGTTAAACATTGCTGACAAAGTGTGTTGTCTGTGTCAGATGATGCGCATTGATCTGAAACTCTAATTTCATCTCAGAGGCAAAGCAGCATTTTTAGGCCATTTATTGCTACAGCATACTACAGTTTAACTGCTTTATATATATTTTTTTTATTGTACAGAATAGTATGCAGCATATGTAGATGCAGGACGAGATGTACAGTTTTTACATTTAGGTTTTTCCTTTTTTTTAAATTTTGTAATAGATCCCATAAATCAGCCAATTCGGATGTTATCACGCGATTTAAATGGGCCCTTATCAGTCATTATCAGCCCATTCATATGGGTCAGTAGGTGCTTGCGTAAAATAAAATAAATTATTTATTCTAGCCATTAGATTTTGTTTATTTACCGTCTACACCTACCCCAACCCTAACACCTACCCTTATTATTGACATAAAGTAATCATTGAATGGTTGATATGTGCTTACAAGATCCACAATAAATTTTATACTGAATAGAGTATTAATGCAGAGTAGATGAATACTGCTATCTTGCTTACAGAACAATTTTGCCAAACATCAGAATTTACTCAACCTTTTGTGTTCTGCTGAGAAAAATATCAGCACTGAGGTTTTTATTGACTTAAAAGTGAGTAAATAATGACAAAATATTCATTTAATACTCTCTGGGGATTTTTCTAGCATGCATCTGTTGGGAGTCAACCACTTAATATGCAAACTCATAACACACTCTAGAAAAGAACACTTCTGAAAAACAGTTTCCCATTAATTGGAAAGGCAAACACTTTCCAAGCTGTTGCATAGTGGGAACGGCGTTAAGAGCTCCACAGAGCAAGTAGTGGCAGGAGTCCACCTGTTGTAATTGCCACAACATTTATCAGCTATAATGATTTCAATAGGATTTAATTTGCTTCTCCAAAGAATTTTCCATTACATTGTATGAGCTAGATTATTGAAGCAGTTTAGTTGTTTTATGAAAATGAATATGCTGCATAACACATAGCATGGGGGACATTTTGTCTAGAAGCAATATGTGGCATGTTCTCTAATGTACAGTATATGCATAATAAAGGGTAATACAAACCACAAATCTAAAATAGGTTTTGAAATACCCATCAAGAAAGAACAAGAGATATAACCCTAATCCAACTGTAATGGAATTTTTGGTCCCACTTTACATTGTGTCCCCAATACCTGTGTGCTTCCATAGTAACTAGATGTGTATCTAGTATGTATCCACAGTGTAAGTACACATTGCTACATAGTATCTACAGCTGTAATATTTCTGTAACTACACGCATGTAACAACCCTCAGAATGGTGTGTGTAAGTACAAATATGTAACAGAACATTGGTAACAACACTTTTTTCACTTCACTAAGTAGTCATGTAACAGGAATTACATACTGTAGCTACATTTTGTAACAGCAGTATGTATAAGAGTAACTGGAACGGGGGTGATCAGGGGGTGAGGGAGCGTGCAATTGGCATGCTGACAGCAGGAATGTCAACCAGATCTGTTGCTTGTGCATTGAATGTTCATTTC
>JAUYWG010000046.1:17473551-17494040 GCA_034779775.1 Enteromius afrohamiltoni | reverse complement strand
TTTATATATTAAAATATATATATATATATATATATATATATATATTTTTTTTTTTTTTTTTTTTTTTTTTAACGAGTCAGATGAATATTGACAACACATAAGCATTTGTGCTTTTCAAAGTGTACTTATAGACTTCTAAGTTGCGTAATATTCCCATGTGAAACTTTAATGGATAATGGTGTAAAATGTTTTTGAATCAAAGCATCTTGATGAGACCTCTATACTCCTCTGAGTTCATGAATAATTCAGTTTGCAACCTTGAATGCAAATGAAGGTGAATGATACCAAGAGATTCCATTTCATTTAATGTTCCATCTGGATGGGTTTTTGTTATATTGCAGCTTTTACATGTCATTACCAATAACCTTCCGTGCTGTTATTGAAAATGTAATGTGCATGAATTCCCTGCAAAATATTTGTGTAATTTTAACTAGCCACTAACTGTTGATATTGTGATTCTTTGAAAGCGTGCAGACCATCAGACAGAATTCTTCATCTCCTGTTGATCTAATGGTCAATTAATGTGTCAGAATCTTGAACTGTTTAAACGCATCAAACTGAAGTCCAATTATTCTGTCCATCAGAAAACTGCTGTGAGGGGGCCCTGTTTCATTTAGAGTGGCTTTGAAGATTCTTTGATTATCTCTTCCTATTTTGGCAGAGATTAAAATCACTCAGCAAGAATTCAGTTCATCTTTCTTCATGTGTCAACCAAAAAATCTGACTACTTTTTCTTTTTTTATAACATTTTAGACTCAAAGGCAAGTTCCTAAAAGCATCACAAATAAGTTTTCCAATTTCTGCCTCAACTCTAACCTTAACTTCTATTGTGACACATTGTGAAACTCACTGGGTATTACAATCTGTTCAAAATAAGAAATAAAATGGGACCTTGGGACAACTTTTTTACTGACTGCAAAAACATTTATTCATGTCATGTCAGTGCTTTCATGAGGGATTTAGACACGACGAGTATTGACAGAGAGGAAATGTAATATTCACAATACAGTGCTGTGGTAATGAAACAATGCAACTCATAGTTCTATGACAGCTTGACATATTCAATAGGGAATCCATTAGGAGTACAGTTACATATGATTTGATAATGTTCAGTGCTTTGATACAATCTGTATTGTTAAAAGCGCTATATAAATTAAAGTGATTGATTGGGTAATTATTTCTAGTTAAGTCAATATATTTTCAGCTGTCTTTTGCCATTTGCCTTTTCATTAATTTTAAAATTTTCTCATGTATTCAAATATTTTTCCTTTTTATCAGCTCAGAACTACTAATATACAGGCCAAAAGATTGGACACACCTTCTCATTTAATGAGTTTTCTTTTATTTTCAGGACAATTTACATTGGTAGATTCTCAATGAAGGCATTAAAACTATGAATGAACACATGTGGAGTTATATACGTAACAAAAAAAGGTGAAATAACTTTAAACATCTTTTATATTCTAGATTCTTCAAAATAACACCCTTTGCTCTGATTACTGCTTTGCACACTCTTGCCATTCTCTCGATGAGCTTCAAGAGGTAGTCACCTCTGTTTTTCAACTGTCTTGGAGTTCAGAGGTGTTTAGCACTTGTTGGCCCCTTTGCCTTCACTCTGCGGTCCAGCTCACCCCAAACCCTCTCGATTGGGTTCAGGTCCGGTGACTGTGGAGGCCAGGTCATCTGCCACAGCACTTTTTTCTAGAGATGGGTCTGTTGCTAAAACTCTGTGTGGCATTTATTTGGTCTCTGATCTGAGCTGCTGTTAACTTGCGATTTCTGAAGCTGGTGACTTCTTGTCTTCAGAAGCAGAAGTTACTCTTGGCCTTCCTTTCCTGGGTCGGTCCTTATGTGTGCTAGTTTCTTTGTAGCGCTTGATGGTTTTTGTGACCTTCATTTCTAATGATGGCCACTCGTTAGCTGATTGGTTCTTGCCATAATATGAATTTTAACAGTTGCCCAATAGGGCTGTCGGCTGTGTAGTAACCTGACTTCTGCACAACACAACTGATGGTCCCAACCCTATTGATAAAGCAAGAAATTACACTAATTAACCCTGATATAGTGCTTCTGTAAAGTGAAAACCAAAGACTACCTCTTGAAGCTCATCGAGAGAATGCCAAGAGTGTGCAAAGCAGTAATCAGAGCAAAGGGTGCACTGTAAAAAACGGATAACGGACCGTAAAAACACCTAAATAAAAAAAAAAAAATCCGTAATAAAAGAACAGAAATGTTCCAGCAGCTGGCACGCCACAATAAAAAAACATCCCTGTCATTTTCATATCAAATTATTAAAAAGACTACAATGCTGTATTACTTAACACTGAAATATTACATTCTCACATTTCTGTACACTATTTTTTACAGATTGCTTAATAAATACTGTATCACAACATCTCAATATAACAGGATGCATACTGAATAACTTCACATTGCCAAAAACAGTGTGCACATTTCTTATTAATTCATACCATTAACATTACAAATGATTCAATGATATTTGGACGTATCGTCTCAAGCACATTGACTGACCACTTGTTCCAGTCCTGTTTTGTTGGTGAACCGTATTAAAAATACATTATATTAGACTTCTATCTGGTATCTGCAGGGACCTGACATATCACCTGACCTTTTGTCCCCTACTGACCGAACTCCCAGTTTGTGACATAACACACTATAGCTGGAGAGTGTGAGCAGAATATTAATCATGACACTCAAACTAGCAGCCCATCCATCACAGCATGACAAATAACAGGGAGGAGAGCACACAGGATCACATGAGACATGGTCAGATGTTCTGCAGTGCATTGCTCAGATATATTTGCATTTCTATAAATGCATACAAACATTATTGTTTGCATACAAACAATAAACAAACATTTATAATTAACATATTTCTGGTTACTAATGCCTAATCACAGCAATTTATAAACAAATTATGCTATTTTATTTATAAAACAATTTTGATTTTTTAAGGAAATAAACCTTATTTACATTATAATTGTAGAGACACATTCAAATCAGCTTGTTTCAGCAAAGTAGTCTGGAAATAATGATTACTGTATTGCGAAAAATCAGCCGGCACACAACAGCATTTGTTTATATTTGTAACAGAAATACATAGTTTGGTCCAAAACAATGAATAATTTAAATCGAGCACAGCCTGCAGCTCATGCTGATGAAGATAAAACCAACAACTATTGCTTCCCGCTAGACGTATGTCAGATTTACAAGACCAAAAGACATGTGACATGTTAATGCCGCTGAGAGGGGCTAAAGAGATGAATATAAGATGAAAGACTTAGTCATGTGGATATCATGTGGATATCATGCCATATCATGGTTCTATGACACATGGTTCAAACACAGCTGGGATATGCAGTTAAAGCTCTGCAGACATGATATTTCTCACTGACAGAGTCCTTATAAAAACAATATTGTGATTTTTATATTTTAAGCAATAGTTCACCAAAAATAAAAAATATGTAAAATATGTAATCATTTAATCAAGGTGATCCAAACACAACCAGGAGAAAAAAAATACTGTGGAAGTGAGTGGTTAACCAAAACAGCCTGGATACAAACTTTCTTCAAAATATCTTTCTTTTTTTTTATGAATACAGAAATTCATTCAGGTATGGAACTACTTGAGGAAGCAAAATTGTTGCTTTAACTATTCAATCTGATGTGGAGAAGCAAATTAGTCTTTTCTTCTTCTTCTTTGGCCCAAAAATAGGTGCTTACAAATTATTGGTTATTTTATTTGATACATTTTTGCATTTTCAATTTTAATTGGGGTTTCATTTTTAAAAAGAAAGCAAATCAAGTTTGGTATCTCGAAATAAACTGCATATCTTTTAAAATCTGGGACATGGCATAGAATCTGCCTAGAAATAAATGTCCTTTACAGTGGACAAAAAATAATTGCTGTTCCCATGAGATCTATATATATATTAGGAGTGGGCATAGATTATTATTTTTTTTATCTAGATTAATCTAGATGCTCTTATCACATGCAAGTTTAATATATTTTGATATATAAAATAAATAAATAAATAAAGAGCCAGATCACGTAAACTGTTAAGGCTAGTGTAATATCAGCATCATGTAAGATTATTCCTGTTCATTCCTGCACTCTGAGTTTTAATTATCAAAATTAAACATGTGTTTACTACAAATAAAAAAAAACATAATAGTTGAACTGAAGTTACCACACATTAACATGGTTCTGCTGTACTAGTCATTCAGCTTCACCATGGTATTTGTGATTATGCTAATTGTAATCAATCTGAATGATTATAGCAATGCACGCATACAGCGCGTGTGACATCTCTGTGACGTCCAGATGTACAAAACTTTCCCTCTCACCTCTGTAATAAACACGAGGTGTTAGTCCCCTCCGGTCTAGTATAGACCCAGCTCCCAACAAAACTTTGTGAGTAGATTAACAGAGTGAGTCTCACGTTAACGCAACATGTTAACGCCCATAACGGCTCACCACTAATATATATTAATATAAGGAGCCTCAGTGTACAGTGTAAAACAGGGAGTCTATTATGGTTTTCTGCACCTCAGAGAAATCTGTCTGAGGATGGAGGGAATAAACAGTGCCAGGCACTGTTTTGGCAGTATAAATTCATATGAATTGCAGGTGTTCAGCCGGATATATGAAGAAGCGTGAGGTGGTTTTCGACTAACCAGTCCACTGGTTTTATGAACCTCATTACACAATGCTGTTTAGGTCCCATTGAATTGAAATACTGTCAATGTGAAAATGAGCACATCTGTGCCAGTGTAAATGCTTTCAATGGGATTTTCTCCTGAGAGTGGCTGCTATCAGTTTTATCATCTATAAGAATACACTCCAAGCTAATAATAGCATCTTTACTTGAAGGTAATAATAGTGTTTTCCGAGGTGCTGTCCATGGATTTATTGACAAAGGGACACAAGCTGGTTCAATATGCTGGCTCTTGTGTGCTGAGCATCATGGGAAATAAGCTGCTCAAACAAATGACTTCAACACTGCAGATCTTGTTCTGTAGTGCACATTTTGAGCGTTAGCACTGCCATTTATTTAGCAAGTAGTTTATTTGTGAGCAACAATATGGGCTCATAAAATTAAAAATCATAAAATCTCCTCATAAATCATCATCCACTATGTAACTTCTCAAATTTAGAGCTATATGTAATTAGTAATCTAAACCAGTTTGCCTCCAGTTTTTAAAAACCTGAAGTCCACTTGTTAACCACACGGGAAGAGAGCAACAGCTGGGCTGAGACAGGAGCTGAAAAAACCAAGACCAAAACCAAGACCAAACAGATTGACCACAGATCAATAATTACATCTTGTACAATAAATGAGCCTAGTATTCTGAGAACCCGAGCTACATCAATGACAGAAAGGAGAAATTAAACAATGAAGATCTGTTATGTTGCTGACTTCCCAGTAGACAAACATTCAGAAACGGTAAGCAAAACACACAGTGTCACATTTCAGAAAATTGCATGTAAATAGTTTATAAATTGCAGTTTGGGCAAAAACAGAGTGGTGCAAAATACAACTGAGTAAAAATATGTAACAGTTGGACAACTGTTCAACTCGTCTGCAGATCAAATACAAGTGATGTCCCTTTGCTTTGTCAATATAATGTAGACATCATGTTGAAGCTCTTGAAGGAACTGCAATATCAACATTCACATCAAAGTAAATTTGAACCGAAGAAACAAACACACACACACACACACACACACACTCACAAAAATCAATGTCTATGTAATTTTCAGAAAGAGTCACAAAGAGAAGAAGGAAAATCACCATAGCCTTATTTTGAACGTTATAATTTTTAACAATGTGAGGTTTCCGGTATCATTTGCTTTTTAGTAATTTGTAGCTGTACAAAATTGCTTGTTATTTTACCAGTCTTGCGCATTAATCACAAAACATCTCTGCGTTAGCCATCAAAATGTTTACTATTAAACTGGGAAAACTCATAAAGTCAGTTGAATAAAAACTTAAATTGGTCTAATCTGATAATTAAAAGTAAGATGATTGTCTTTTGGCTAACTACTAACTTCTGAAGACATCTTGCACTCTTGAAGCACTATTAAATGTAATTCAAGTGTTATCGGTATAGCCATTTCTGCAAGATAATATATTTAACTTTTAGTGGTACTTCAAATAAGCATGGTCAGCTGCAGCATTTCATTTTATAAGTACATATTCACTGTGTTGCAATAAACATTACCGTGTTTTTGCAGAGCAACAGCATCTCCGCCTGATGTTCTCCATGTATTATGATCCCTGTTTGTCTTACGGCCAATGTCACCCAAACAACCTGAGCAACAGTAAGATCTATTACAGAGGGATGAGTTTATTGCAACCTAAATGGAGAGGTTTTGCTGGAGGGGTTGTGTCTTTTGGCTTATTTATATGGGCATCCTCACAAATCAGATTAGCTTAAATAACATTTGCCGCAGGCTATGTGAGAGTGCAAATATGCTAATGCACTAGCATGCACAAATTATCCTTCTAAAGCAGAGATGGAATTACAATTCGAATTGACAGATTGGATTGGAGGACCATATCATGTGCTATGGTTTCATCGGTTATTCAACCTTTAGCGATGAGACATAATCCAAACTGATATTTCAATTAAATATTTCATTCAGACCAATTGTCTAAAGCATGACTGCCACACAGAAAACGTAAACTGTTTATAACATTTTCAAAGACATGTGAGTAAACAGAGCATTTCCTAACAAGGCCATCGCTAAAATGCACAAGACGAAAATATATTGTGTGGCTTCATCTTCTTCTAAAGAATAATGCAATTTATAAATAACTAAATGATTATATATAGCTTTCTCGAGTGTGTCAAACAGCATGCATAAACATATTCTATTATATTATCTTTCTATGTGCAACTTCTATGATGTATATTTTATTTATCATTACATTAAACTTTTATATGCAGTATCGTGTGTTGTAACTAATGCAAGATTTATGAAATCTACAGTAACCAAAAATATCTGTCTTTGCTCAAGGACAATGAAAGACTTATCCATTACCACAAATTTGAGAAAAGGGTCAGGAAGCAGATGGCTAAGAGCTCAATCAGAGATACCCAGCTGGATGCATATTCAAATTTCCCTCTTATCCAGAGAAGCAAAGCAAATATATAACACTTCGAAATCGCCAGTCCAGCAGTAATAAATGTATATCCATATTGCACAGATTGATATAACAATTATTGCTAATTGCAAAGACTTAAAAAGCAAACAATTAAAGGGGTAACATATAAGTTCTTCCCTGACACTAAACGTCTTGTAGTATAGAAAGATGGTTCATTCTGCATGCTTACTGAAATCCACAGAAAAGTTACTGTAAGGTTGCTTTTATTAAAAACCTGCTTCTTTTATTAAATAGCGCTTTTTATGGAACAAACAGCTGCTGTGTACTGCAAAGCAGTTTAGCTGAGTTGACCTTTTAAAAAAGTGGACACCTGAGGCTGCAGGATGTTTTTTACACACTTTTTTTGCCATCTACCAGCATATATTTTTGCTATACATTTCTACATGCAAACAAACTGTGTGTGTGTGTGTGTGTCTTCTGTTTCTTTTACCTTTTAATATGTAAATACAAGTAAGCAAATTAGCTCAAATAAAGACTAAAATCAGAATCATTTAAGATTCTAAAGGGAATTTGAACAGAATCTCTGTTTCACGGCGGATCACTGAACGATCCGTATAACATCAACTCTGGGTATTAAAATCCAGATTATAGTGTAAACACTATTAACAAGCATAGTAACAAGATCGACAGTTTAAGACATTAACTTGTAAGCACAAAACACAAGATACTTCTCTTTTCAATGGCTTTATTGGATAAACAAATAAACTAAACTGACACATGAACACACACATTCGTACGAGTTGCAGGAACAGAGAAAGTGAGGAAAGAGTGAGTTTAAGAGAATGAAAATGTAAAATCCCAATTTCACAACAATAGGTGCTATTGCACGACTTGAACAACCATCAATCAAAAGATTAACTCTCACATTGAGTTCGTCAATGAGGTTAAAATTTGAGCTTTTAAACTCATCTTTGGACACATCTCAAAATTGTTTTAACCAATAGACATCGTTCTAGCTCAGGGTGTGATGATATTTCTCCTCCCAAATCATAAATCCAAATGTTATCTTATCAGTCACAATTTTCCCTCTCTTGCAGAATATAATTTTGAACATGATTTCAAACATTGAATATAATCTATAAGCCATTCAATAGTTATTCAAATTACATATACAATTAGTGATTAATTCAAGGTGTGGGTTACATAAAATATGCAGTTATTCATATCAGCGATTTTGTTATGTATTTTAAGCCTGGATAGGCATGAAAAAGCAGTTCTGTGCCAGTTTTGTGAAAGGTCTCATTAGGAATTCCAGTCTTGTCCTGAGGTGGGGGATGGAGATCCATCCAACAAAATCTTTAATTATTTTACCCATGTAATGATAATGATGTACTGTGTCTTTGACCATTATCTTGGTTATTGGCCCAATATTGACAATCTCCTTCCTGAGTTGTTATTCTCAATATGTATTCTTTTACTCTGTCCTGTGCCAATGTCTGTTGGATCTGCTTGCATCAGACAGGCAACAGTGTATCATAGGCGATTTATGACTTCATGTTGTCTTAAGGCCTCTTTGTGGAATTCGGCTCATCAGGTTTCGATGTTTCGATCAAATCTTAAGTGTCTGATTCACTCTGATTCACTACATACAGTACACCCAGGACAAAATGTACTGTATATGCATCCATATCTTTTCATCAAACAAATCTCTTATGATTTCAGAAAAATATAGTGTACAAGTACACTATACTTTTGGAGCTTTTGGATACCAAAGATCATTTCAACTTCAACGCCAACTTCATTATATTGACTTTCTTTTTATGTTCTGCAAAAGAAAGCAAGTCGTGCACAGTTTTTGGAAAATCACGATGGTGAGTAAATGATGGCAATTTGAGTAAAAAACTATTACTCGATGAAGTAAAGATGGAATTTTACAGCCCTTGGGACCTGTGTGTTTATCCAAGTAGTTATAGCAGTGAAGTAAACACCATGAAAACATGTTTTTTAAAAATTAATGATGCAATATTGATGGCTGAGAAACATATATTTTCTCTGCTGTCCCCAAGCAAGTTAGCATTCTTTCTCTCATTTCCCTCTTACTTTGGCTGAAGGTCATCTTGCAATGCACCTGGAAGTCTGTGCTTGTTTGGTTTTATACAGTGACAGGGAACATCTGTGAGGCTCAGACTGTCCCTGCAGAAGCGTGTGGGCTGTCTTTGCTAACTACATGCCTGTGGCAATCAAGTAGTAAATAGTTAATTTTGTTGGTAGTGAAGGTTTCTGCTGCAGGCGATTTGTAATTAAAGTGAAGAGCTCAGAATGAATCATCCCGATCTGAAGCAGAGACTGACACCAAACAGGAAAACATGCCACATCTTTGCCAAACATCTTATCATCACGCTCCGTTTCTCTGTTCACACACTGAAAGCATCAAAGAGAACGTGTGTATTATTATATTGGCTTGTGTGGGTGAGAGTAATTATGTTCTACTGGACAGAAAGCTGCTTTGTGCATGAGATCTGGCAGCTGTGGTTTTTCAAAACCTGATTTGAAAGATGCCGTGTTGTTTGTTCTCAGTATCTGGAGTCAGAAATATCTGCATCCCAGAGTTGCTTAAAGCTGAAGTGTGTCATTTCTGCACCACTAGCAAGATAATTATAAGTGTTTTCACTCATAATGAAATTTTTGCCACTTTGTTTAGCCAAACAGTCCCAGCACAATGCCACCATTGTTGTGGTTGTAACAGCTTCGTTATAAGTGTACTTTGCATATTAAACTAGAATAAAATTACTTTTTAACATCACAAAATCTGCTTTTTAACATGTGAGATAAAACCATTTTCAGTTTCAAACATTAAAGTGCTAATCAACGCGAGTACAAGGATAATAGCTGGACAAACAAACTTCAGAGTATTATGAGAAGCAAGCTAATTGCCCCATCTCTGATTAGACTTCCAATTGTTCTGAATTGTAATATTACATAGCGGTCTCCTCACATACAATCTGTCCACACTACAAATGAACAATCACAAGTGTTTTGTTTTTGATCTTCTCACTTTGAAAATGAAGGCCAAAATGTAATCTCCTTTTTCACGCACACACATGGCCTCCCAAGCAAGAAAAAAAAAAAGGCTGTGTGGTGGGCAGTGTTCACTTTAATTTTGTTGTTAAGAAGGAGAATTGTGCCTTAATTTACATAAATCCATTAGTAAATTGGGTGCTGAATGAAATGGGCATAATTCACTCTAAGCAAATTCCACTTTTTCTTTAGCCAAAAAAAGGAGAGCACATTAAGTAGGAATTCAAATTCAGTAACCTCTGGAAATATCATTCAGCGAGTCAGTCTGAGCAGGTCACACCATTTCTGTTATCTGTCATGCCCTTCTGAAAACAGCAATCTGGGCAAGCTAGAGTAACAACTGTGCCAACGATCTGCCTTTCCTTGAGCACGTAATTAGGAAGTACTATTTAGTTCTTTTCTCCTAGTAATAGGTCTGCCTGGGCTGACTGCCATTTGTCCAAACCTGGTCTTGCTCTGGAGTTAAAAATGAGAGAACAGCAACATTTATCACCTAGATTGAAGCATCATGCATCGTCCAGGGGACATACCAGAAGACTGAAGAGAAAAATGATGCTTGTTTTGGAGTTTCACACTTAAGACCTTGCACAGTGAACTTCTCAAAACATTTTGTGAGCAGTAATTTAGTGTACAGGTAATTAACTCGTATTTTACATATTGTATATATACTCTCTTGAGCATATTTAGTACTCTTGCAAATCTTATGTAAACAACTCTAGATCTTACAACACAGTGACATAATTGTAGGTTTGCCTTTACGGATCTTATCTATGTACGAGCAGCTGACGAGCCCTCCAGCCAACATCAGCGAGAACCTTCACCTGAGTCTTAATGTTCCTACCTGGACTCCACCTTACCCACCTACCGGGACTGATCACCGCTACAGGTGTAGCGCATTATCTGCAGTATATAATGAGCTGCTTTCCTCCAGCATGTCGCAAAGTTTTGATTTCCCCTGTTATCGTCTCTGAGCGTTTTCTATCTGTTTTGCCTGTAGGGACTGTATTGGACAGGTGATGAGCAGTGCTTGGTTTTCTCCACACATACCACTTAGAATTAAGGCCAAAAAGTTCTATTTTGGTCTCATCAGACCAGAGAATCTTATTTCTGACCATCTTGGAGTCCTTCAGATGTTTTTTTTAGCAAACTCCATACAGGCTTTCATGTGTCTTGCACTGAGGAGAGGCTTCTGTCGAGCCACTCTGCCATAAAGCCCCGACTGGTGGAGGTCTGCAGTGATGGTTGACTTTCTACAACTTTCTCCCGACTGCATCTCTGGAGCTCAGCCACAGTGATCTTTGGGTTCATCTTTACCTCTCTCACCAATGCTCTTCTCCCCCGATAGATCAGTTTGGCCGGACAGCCAGCTCTAGGAAAGGTTCTGGTCATCCGAAACATTTTCCATTTAAGGATTATGAAGGCCACTGTGCCTGTCTCTGAGCTCTTCAAGCAGTTCCTTTGACCTCATGATTCTCTCTTGCTCTGACATGCGTTGTGAGCTGTAAGGTCTTATATAGACTGGTGTATGACTTTCCTAATCAAGTCCAATCAGTATAATCAAACACAGCTGGACTCAAATGAAGGTGTAGAATCATCCCAAGGATGATCAGAAGAAATTAACAGCACCTGAGTTAAATATAGGAGTGTCACAGCTGAATACTTAAGACCGTGTGATATTCCAGTTTTTCATTTTTAATAAAGTTGCAAAATGTCAACAATTCTGTAGTTTTATGTCAATAAATAACAGTGCGTACTAATGTGTGTACATTAATGAGAGAAAAAATGAACTTAAATGATTTTTGCAAATGGCTGCAATATAACAAGAGTAAAAATTTAAGGTCTGAATACTTTCTGCACCCACTGTATGTATACTTTAAGTGCTAATATTTACCTTTAAGGTACCAAAATGGACCCTTTAGGTACAAACAAATACCTTTTGAAAAGGTACCTCCCAGTGACAGCTTTTGTACCTTTATTTTTTGATATCGTACATTACCATTCAAAAAGTGACACTTTATTCAGCTCAGCATTGATCATATTTTTAAGTGTATGGTGCATAATGTTATAACAACAACAAACAAATAAACAAATGCGCAACTGTTTTAAACATGGATGATAATAATTGAAAATGATTAAAAGCAGATCATTTGATGATGACAAGAAAAAAAAAAAACAATTCATCCTTGTTATCACATGATTAAATGAAATGTTAAAATATTTTAAATTGTAATAATTTCACATTATTATTAGGTCTATTATTATTTTTTTTTTCTACATATTCTTTTTTCTTTATTTGAGAAATGCACTTTTAAGTCCTTCAAACTTTACAACTTAGTCATAATAACCTCCTGTCCCCAAAGTGTCAACTCTGTTCTTGCGAGTGACCTTTTGATCTCAAACACAGAGCCAGTGATGGAACATTTCCAATAATGTCCCCACAGCTGCCGAACTGGTCTTGGCAAAATCTGCTACAAATGAAAGTGGCCAGTGAACCCAAGAGCACAGAGCTGAGCAAGGTCAGGACGCTGAGGAGACAGCGAGGACAAACAGAGTTTATTATCCTTTGTCAACCTCAGAGGTGTTGTTTAAGCAATATCACAGGAGCAAGAGTGCTGCTTGTTTACCGATTGTCAGCAGAAGAGCGATTCAGCAAAAGGAACAAGGTAGCAGTTCAATAAACAATCAATTAAATTACGTTTCAGATCAAATTTGACCAGTATTTTTAAAACCAACTAACTTTTTTTTAAAAAGCCAACTAAATAGTTTCAAATAATATAAGATAAAGCATATAGCACCAGGTATAAACAACACAAACTTCTTGTCTCTACTCAAGGCATTCCTGAATCATTCCCTGCATCCCTCTGAGGTTGAACGGTGTAGAGGACCAAACAATTGCTCACACAAAGATGGGAGCCTGAAGTGTCCATAGTATTTTTTTTTTTCAAAGTCAATGTGGATCAGCAACTGTTGGGTAACCCACATTCTTCAAAATATCTTCTTACATGTTTTGGACAACATGTGAGTGAGTAGGGTAAATAATGACATAAATCATTTTTTTGGGTAAACTGTCCCTTTAAGGCAGCGGTTTAGGTTTAATTTATTTAATTAAATTTTAATTATTATTTTAATTTAATTTAATTATATTTTTATATTTATATTATATTTTATATTATCCGTTCCTCTTTCTATTTACTGTCACTTTGGATATTGCTGTGTTTATATGCATATCTTGTGCGTTTTTGACAGTATTAGAGGTTATATGTTAAATTCTAGTAATCAGGCGCTGTTTGAAAATGGGCGCGCGCGCTTCATGTGTACCTCAGAGGCGCGTCAGAACAGCACGTGATTTATGATGATTAACCGGCAAATAACGCACGGTTTTTTTTGATTGCGCATAAGTACGGTGTCCCGTAAGTGTAACTGTACTGCAGAGATAACATTTAATATGGATGTTTGTCCCATTAAAAAGAATATTGCGACGCCAGAACTTTAGCTGGTAAGTTAGAATGTATGATATTTTGTTTGCATGTAATAGCTTGACACTATTTTGAAGGCAGTGACTGTTAAACTCAAGCTTAAACCAAAAGTGCTAAAAATATATGATTTAGTCCTAAATATGTCCCAGATTTATTTAAAAAAATGACTACGAGCTGTACTTTATATTGCAAGTCTTCTGATGTCAAATGGTAGTTTTGTGCGAGGAACAACACACCAACATTTAGCCTTTATTCACTGAAAATCATCTGAAGACTGACCTTTTTTGCAGTATAATAAAACGAGCTGCATATGGGTTTGGAAATAAGTAAATTATTATTCCTTCAAACACCATTTGAGTTAGTGGTGTTAGTTTCTGTTTTCTGTCTGAAACATGCTACTAGTGCAATACTACAGTTACACATTAGGCAATATACCGAGGCATTTCAAACATCAAACATTAAGAAAAGGAAGCTCTGGTAGGGATTGTGCATTTAGCTACAGTTTTCGTATGAGCGCCTGACCTTCTGGTGCTTTGTAGTTAAAGGAACATTTTATCTTCTAGGCTGTCTAGCTGCACATTTGTTTGAATCAATACTAATGATGAAATCCCTTGGTGTTGCCAATATTTGTCTCTTCAATTGTGAATAATAATTTGTCAGGTAGGTGATTTGAAAGATATGAGAACATAATGACACCGATCATGAGCGGTTATAAGGTTATTTTTCTTCCATGCATGTAAATCAGGTAGGCCGTGTTGGATGTTAGACATTGATTCAGCCATTAGTAAATTCAAAGCATCAATTCGCCCTGATAGAACATGCTGCGGTGCAAGAAAACAAGGCAAGAGAGAAATAAGGAGGTATTGCGTATGCAGAATGTGGGGAAATTGTATTCGCTGTGTACAGGGCTGGCCATAAATATGGGGTTGAAAGACTGTTCTGTTACTGCGAATGTAAACATACTCTCCTGTATTATGGAAAACATGATTTTTCTTGATATTTTAAAGGAATAGTTACCCAAAAAAGAAAATTTACTCACATTTTTTACTTTAAACACTCACTTCTGGCCAAAACACAAGTCTAATTTCCATAATTATTATGTATAAAATGATCCATACTATTCAGGGTGAGCAAATTCCTCAGCAAATGTTCTTTTTTGGGGTAACCTTTTCCTTTAAATGTGCTTTATAAATAAAAAGTGTTGGACTGCCAGTCACACATGTTTTTAATTAAGTTTACTACATTAACATGACCCACCACAACATAGATAATTTAAATATCTGTTTCCTTCCTCGACTAGTACTAAATGTAGACTTCAGAGAAGAAAATGCAATAAACATGCAGGAATTTCATGTTGTAATTTGAAAGTGAGTACATTTATGGACTGCATCAATTGTACATCTTACATATTATTGGATGGATCCAGCGTTGTGTCTAATTCTCTTCATAAGTGGAATCATGGTCAGCTAATCTCTTTAGTTCGTATTAGTCAAAGCATTTTAGTAATTAGCAATGTTAAATATAAGACGAATCCTTTTTGCTCAAAGCTGAGATGGTGACGCTGTGAGTTTGATACCAAGAAACTGTCTGTCCGTCAGAAGTGCCTCAGCATGAAGAAATGACACAAACTCATTGAAGAATGAAATGAGGAGATCTGTCAAGTGTCAAACCTTTTTGATGTTGTACATTTCCCTTCCAGTGTTGGAGAATCACAACATGGGGTGCAAGAAACATCAAGGGCCAAAAAAGGAGAAACATGGAGAAGACGCGAGGACCATGGAGGTCAGATTTCATGAAAGCATTAAAGAAATATTCCACTAAAAAATTAACGTTTTGACATTTTCTCACCCTCGTGTCAATCCAAACCCACAAAAGTTTTCTTTTTTCTCAGTTGAAAAGCAAAATGAAATTTTATGATGAATGTACTGTTAGTTTTTTTTTTCTTTTTCGCATGCAGTCACAGTTAATGACAGTTAATTAACCTTCAGAAAGTTCGCATAAGCATCATAAAACTATTGTAAATGTGTTCCATACAAGTCATTTGACTGCTTTTTATAGTGAGAAAGACATAATTGAAGTCATTAGTCACCAAAAATGTTGACATTCAGAATAGCCATATATCCATCTTAGATGAATAGGTTATGTTTAATGAACAAACTGATTCATTTCACAAAACTGCACCGAATGATTCATTCAAAAGAATTGACAAGATTGACAACAGCTCACTCTAAAATTAGATTTCAAGTTCAGTTTTGTTCTTCTATCGTATGGCTTTAGAAGTATTGAAAAGCACATATCTTGTGGATGACCTTTTTTATAAATGGTACTTTTATATCCTCTTTGGAGCTTGAAAGCTTTATTTATTGTAATTGCAAAGAAAGTACATTCATCAGATTGGGATCTTTTTTGTTTGGAATGACATGTAGGTGAGTGAAGATGCGGGATTAGAATTTTTCAGGACTATTCCTTTAATGTACGTTGTGATCTAAAGAAAAGTGCTGTGAATAATTACCGCCTCACCGTGGTTTGACAGTCTGGGTTACGTGACAAAAAAAGCTCTTGGCACTTATTGTGCGAGACATCATTTCTTGGTCGTAGCGTGTTTTCTTCCCTCAATGATGTATGTATCCTAGATCATTGGAGGCTGATTTAAATTCCCAGCTTCCTTCAACACGGTTCGCTTTGGATTCATTTCCATATTTCTCCTGCAGGGCCCCATATTGAAATCTGCCAAGCATTCTCTGAAGCAGTCTAGCTGAAAAAGGCTTAATTATTTTCTGCACCATTCTGTCCAGAACCTTGCAGCCTGCATCCAGCAGTCATATTTTCATCTATCTCCTAGTTTTTCATAAGCTTGTTCATCTGTTTAAAAACGAACAAATTTGTACCTGATTAGATATGTATAAAGACCCTCAGATTCACAACGTGAAAACTCTTTAGCAGCTTGTGAAATCAAAGAGAGAACAGTAAATGAATTGTTTTAAATGTTCACTTTTTTTTTTTTTTTTTTGTAAAAATCTTTCTTGTGTTATCAGTGAGTAATTTCTCACTTGGTTACTCATTTTGGCCTTAGTTAAGCTTTAGGAATGATTTAAAGACCACTAGATTCCTCAGTAATTTCTAGCACTATTAAATGCCTTTTATTCTTTCACATTTCTTATGAAAAGCTTTTTATTATCTGCTGATTACTGCTTTGTGTGAATATATGTGTTGGCATTTGGTAGTGAGCTTCAAAAAGCTCCACATCTGCGTTTTTCCACTTCTGACTGACCACGTTTTTCTTCACGTCAAGCAATATGCAATGCATTTTTACCTTCTTGTTTCTGCGCTGGTAATTATTATTGAATCTCTCTGCCACAAAGGAAATGCATTTTGCTTTATGCCTCTGACATGAATTGCTACAACATGGCAATTTTGCTGAGATGGAAAACATTTCACTAGTTCCTTAAACTATCAATCTTGGGATGTCACTTCTAACCGAGACTAATGTAGCTCTGTTCAGTTACTTGGTCAGTGAGGTGAATGAAGTCAGAATGATTACTTGCCAATGAGACGTGTGAACGTTATATGCTTTGAATGCGTTTTAAACATTGAGTGGCCATTAGCGATGTATTTCACCCCCCAAAAATAATTGTTCTTTGTACGGAAATGAGATCCATGAAGATCCACAAAAAAAAAAAAAAAACAATGACAGGAACTTCATTTTCAAATGAATGGCTTTAATGCTGACTTAGTAAGAACTATACAGTGTTAAACACTCTCTGCTGCAGTGTCAGTCATTTAGTCAGCAGCAGGCAAAATGTGCAGCATAAACATGGCATACTAGAGCTCATTATGCACTTAATTGACTATTTTCAAATGCTTTTTCTCAGCAATAAATCTGACTCACTGCTTTTGTTAAAAGTGCACACATAGTTTAAAAATAACTGATTTATGCAATGATAAAATAGTTGTTTTACATATTAAATGAGCAGTCAGTAGTCTCAAGGGACTGCAAGATCTGTTTACTTTACTGCTTGTTATTTTGTAGCCCATTTTAATTCATACAGTTGCAAATAAAGTTCTTGCATTTTAATATAAAAAAAAACAACAACATAAAATCGAATTTTTATCACGTCTGCTTTTTAAAGATGAAGGACTTCAGGTGTCATGCTGCTTTAGAAGAGCGACCGCTTACAAGTAGTTCAAGTATCTGAATTTAGATGCAATAATTATGTGACAGCTGATTGAGTCCCAGGTGGCTCATTCAATATTCACAATCCCAGCACCTTGCCATGATCAAAGAGCTCTAAATAAAACCTGTAGCAATTGGATATATGTTTTTCCAGTTTGCTCAGTTAATCTTGTAGGAACTCACACCAGTCAATGTAGGACTTGCCATGGTTGAAGTGAATATTTGATAGAGTGTCACCGAGTGAACGTCCATGCAAATCCAGTATGCTTGTGAAGTCTGAACTGAACCTGTTTGCATAAGGAAATACAGGAAATATCTGCAAGCACTGTAAAAATGAGATTGACTTACCAGTATAATAGTATACAGTATACATTACCTGTGTGTTCACAAAGTTTGGAGTATTTAATTTATTTATATAAAAAAAAATTACTAATTTTATTTCACAAGGGTGCCTTTAGTTGATCACAACATTTATAATGCTATAAAACAAAACATTTTTCAAAATGTTTTTTTTAAGGTTTCTACTCATGAAAAAAAAAAAAAAAAATTGTACATTTCACAATATTACCATTTTTACTGTATTTCTTTTATTTAAAAAAAGCTGAGCATGGTGAACATTCTTTCAAAAAAATATAAATAAATAAAAAATAAAATAAAAGTACAGACCCAATACAGTATTATGCTGATATTTGCAATGAAAAATTATATTAAAAAGAAAGAATTAAAATAATGTATTTCCACTAATGGTCTCAGACTTTATGTACTAATTTAATTCAAAGGATGTGCTAGAAAATCTAACTGGTCTCATAAAAATGCACTTTTTGTGCAACACGTTTATGTAATTTACTGCACGTTTTGTTGCAATGTCCACTGAGTATACATGAACCAATACATGAACACTGGCACTTTTTTTGTAACATTAATATAGTTAAGTTTTGCTGTGTTTTAAAAGTTAATGCTCTATCATGTTGGAAATATGCCCTACACCAAATCCAACCCTAAAACTCTGGTAGTATTAACAAATGCAAAACTGATATAAAAACACATTTGTTGATGCTTCCTTTTATGCAGATTTGAACTCTTTTGTTGAACTGTAGTTACACAGGCTTTGAACCAGAGCTCCTCGCCTCTCAAGTTGCACTCCGTGAACTATAAAACAAATCTTCCATCTTTGAAAATATAAAGCTGGATATGTGTGATGCTAACGTTCAAAAGCATCAGTTTTCAAATCTCCAAGCATATTAATATAGTTTGGAGTCATGATATTCTTAAAGTAATTCTGCGAAAATGAGGCTTTATTTTATTGTGCAAAAAGAAACAAAAGGTGTCAGAGTTTTACTGCCTCTAGTGTTCATTTCTTTTGGAAACTGCAGTGATATGTACTTATTGGTACGTTATTGGCTACGGGTATTTCATGTCTCATAAAAAGTGCACCCACGTACGTTTATGCCATGTTGTGTTTTTTTTTTTTTTTTTTTTAAGCATAGATATGTTGCATTTTCTGGTAAATATTGCTGATAAACGTTTCCACAAATGAAGCGAGCTCTTTGTTTTAGTTCTTAATGAGACCCTTGAGAAAGCAACGTATGGTCAATCTCGTCCTTGTGCGAATCACCTGTAAATGATAGATTAAAGTAGCGTATGGAATAAACATTTTACATACATTCCCTATAGACAGAAGATTACTTTTCCTCTCCGCCTGAAAAAGTGCCAAGATTTGATTAATTAGTCATCGAAAGTGGCACATCTCCTGCTAGAGAGAGCGAAACCCCAGCCAAATGAGGCACTGACAAATGGGAGAGGTGACACGAAGCTCTAATTGGGGATTTGGTGAATATTTCAAGAGTCAGGGAGCCATTTGCCACCCTGCCAGATTGGCCATTACAGACCACGGCTAAGACATTCAGAGAAGCCAGAGACCTTTTTACCTCACACAGGCACGCAGAAGGAAAGAGTGAGGATTACATGTTTAAAAGCAGCAACGAGATTTTGTTTCTAAATCAAAACTCTTGTTCTTGCGTTAAATTACCAGACAACATGCGGTCGGGCGGCTTATGTGAGTGCAACCTTTGTTTAACCCCACTTGTTTCTCAAAACTCAGTATGTGATTTGCTGATGTATCTGCACAAATTGCTGCAGACAAATATTTTAGTGCCTTGCGGGGAAATTCTCTACAAAAAGCACATGTGGAATTTCAAATGAGAAATGAGTTTAGTCATATGAATCATAAAGCGCAAACAAAATAATTTGTCAAAAGAGCTGCTGTCTGAAATGAAAATGTAGGTCTGAAATGCGTAGAATTTCTCTAGTATTCACTTGAGGCATTTAAAATGTGCATTAGATTATGAAACGGTCAGTTCTGGCATGGAATTCTTTCCCCTCAAATTTGAAATTTGATAACGCATAGTCTCAAGTGGCCTTCATTAATTGATGATTATGGATGGTTCTGACTCTTAATTCTGATTGGTTGAGCCACATTTACAAGTCATTGTGAAATGCTGAAAATGCGACCCTGCATCATATTTGCTGAATGAAAATCAATACTTGCTGCTTAATCATTTTAAGGAGTGGATTCCATAAATAATAATTCATAAATTCCATAAAAATAGCTCTAGCATTTCACGATGA
>JAUYWG010000046.1:17458043-17471994 GCA_034779775.1 Enteromius afrohamiltoni | reverse complement strand
TCTAAAGATATTATACATTTAAATATGTATTATTATGTATTATATATTATTGTACAATATTGTCTTGTCCTGGCCAGCACATATGTAACAGTGCAGTTATGAAGCTTCAGTAAGTGGTATATTGCTTGACAGGATTCTTTCTCAATCATTTCCAGTGATTTTCCAGCTGTCTAGCAGGTTCCTGACTGTCCATTTATCGGCAAAGAGGAGCTGCTGTCCATTGATCCATTGTGTATGTCTTTGTCCACGGTATGTCATTTATGTATCCTGGGAGATTGCTGCTTGAAAATGTTCTTTGGTGAATTGGGATGTTTTATGGACTATTACAGTGTAGATAGACGTCGCAGACAGTAGACAACAAATATAGTGGTTGATTCGTCCATAGGACTGGAATACAGGTCCATTAAGGTGAGCAGCAATAGAAAAACAAATGGTTATATGAGTGATTTTTGTCAGCCTACATACTTTGGGCACTTTACTTAGAGAATGACAAAGCATTTACTTGTTTCAAACAGCACACACACACTGGGCCAGTACATGAATCATTATGTAAGTGCTGAACTCATGAAAAATAATGCTTCTAGTCTGAAGGTTCATTCAATGTGCCAAACTTCACATTGCACCATGCATATCTATGGTCTACCATAGACCCCCACTGGGTTTCCAAGGTAGAAGTGAAAAATCGTTACGAACTGGGGGCTTTCAAACATTAGTGTTTAGCCTCAGATGACAGAAATGTATTAAAAAGGAGAAGGATATTAGATCAGGAGCACATGTTTTTGACTACTGCCGTGACTCTAAGTGCGCTATTGTCTTATTTGGACATTTTGAACTTTCTTGAACTATTAAAATTAGATTGAATAGTGTTTCATTAGTGGCTGCATTTCGCCATTAACGTTACAACTATAAAATGGTCTGGGGCAGATTGCCTTGCTTGCTCTGCATATGCAAATAGTCAGCTGATAAATTGTCAAGTGGCAACAGCTGCACACAATCGCGAAATGGCAAAAGCGCAGTCTGCTAAATGACCAATGCACTGTCAGCTAGAATAATACCAGCAGTCAGCCCCACAAAGTGTCTTCATTTTAAGGGACATTAAGTTGCAGGTCTTTAATTTATCACTGTATAATAAGGCTCATGAAGGCCGGTGGTTCGGCTTCTTTTCTAGACTGTTGTAAATTTTCAGAGATATATGAATGCAACAAAATAATCATCGGTGGAAATGATTCACATTCTAAATGTTCACTGGATTAGAACGGTTAGATACGGTCCACAGCTAAACTGAGTGAAACACATTTAGTAATGCACAGCATAAATGCATATGAACATCATTAATGAGTGAGGTATGTGCTGGCTAATTTCATGCTAGTTATATATTTGTGGCATATACTAAAACCTGCAAAAATCCCAAAACCCCATTAACAGTGAGCTTTCTGGGGGGGTTAATTTATTATTATACCTAAATATAAACCTACATTTAATCATTACAGAACACTCTTTGTGTTTTTTGAAATTTTATAAATGTTTTTGGTTATTTAAAAAAACTCCATGCAACACCCAGAAATATGTTTGGTCAAAATACAAAAGCATTAATTGTATTAATAATAATAGTAAAATAATTGTAGGTTCTATTTATTACAACAACAAAAAACTATTAGCATTCAGAAAAGTTTTTACTTTTAATGTTTTTGGGGAAAAAAAAGTGTACTGCTACTATTTTTGTCCTTATGGATCTTTCCAGTATGTATCACCATTCACCCTGTATAACATTACCTTAGACATTGTCCAGATAGCATTGGATTTATGTTCCATGGAAGAGGCAAAATGAGAGTGATTAAGGAGTAAATGATGACAAACTGGTGATGTCAGCCACAGCAAAACCATGATTATCTGTTAAAACTGGGTCATTTTTTCCCTGTTATCATTAAATATAAATCCTACATAGTGCATCAGAATGTGCCCCCTCCCTATTTTTAAGATTTATATAGATGGAAGGCTATAGGCTATAATCAGAATTATTGCATGGGATGTGTCATCTTCAGAAAGCTCACAGTGCTTGCTGTTCATTCAATACCATCTGTATTCTCTCTAACATTGATTAAAGTACTGAATGTCCACTAATTAGCACTGAGCAAACCGAAATTAGCCCTAACAGAGTCTGCTCTATCAAACGGCAGCTTGCTAAAGAATTATCTGAAACACAGAACGAGCAGTTTGGATTGTTTGATGTGATGCTGAAATATTTAGAATGCATGATGAAGAAGCATAAATGGCATTTTTAATATCCAGTTTACACACAAATCTGATTTGATTTGAAGATCGAAGCTGTAAGAATGTATGCGTGTAATGTATACTGTATACAATGCCTTTATGGCATGCCAGAGCATCTGGGGAGAGCAGAGCTGTATTTGCACGGTATAACTCATGAAGCCAAAGGGCTAAACCGAAGCTTTTTATGACAGGGGTCGGTTTAAATGCTAGATATATCAGACATCAGATGCTTTATAAAAATGGCCACAGGTGCAGATGCATTTGCTCACAATCAATCGGACATTTCTAGAAACAAATGTTGGACCTGCAGGACTGAACCGGCGAAGTCCACAGCTTTTGCAACAGCTTTGCATATACAGTACAGTATCGCCTCGTGGTAGTTTTTATGTCTTTCATGTGTCTCTGTCTATTTTAGTGTCTTTTACTTTATGTATAATGTATGTGCGTTGAGTACAATCTGTTGAGAATTTGTCATGTTAAACATACAAAAGCACATATCCCACAAATGCACTGCAGCTTAAATGGATAATTAGAAGTAGTTTGTGGCGCTGTGTTTTTATGGTTTTATTACTGCAAACACAGCATTGTTTAGGTGTTCATATTTTGTTTTAGCTAATAAAAACTTATTATTATTTAAATTATAACAGATATAGTATCTGTATGTATACTTATAATATCTGTGTATATACTGCACACAGATAATGATGGCTGATGTTCTGAGTTGAAAACCATGAATTATTAAGCTAAAAAAGGGGAGAAATGTCATGCTGGTGCAAATGACTTCACATTTCTCCACATGCAATACAAAAAAAGGGTATTATTATGCAACAGCACAACATATGTTGAAATACAAACCCCCTTGGCAGGAAGAACACATCAGATAACTCTGAGGGACACATGTTGTCTTCATTCTCTTTAAGTTGTGTGGATTGTTTTATAACAAACGAGAACTTGCACACAAAAACTGCTGGAACAAACTGTGCTGTCGGAAACCAGCAAAGAGTTTGTTTAGTGGATGGAGCGGCTCAGCCTAAACACGCCTGCTGGCCAAAGCGGGATGATTCTCTCACAGCCACTAACAAGCAAGCGAAACTGTGCTCTCATGAATATTACATGGGTTATAGTTTTGGGATGACCACATGTATACAGTGTAAACCTGGTTCCATTTTTTGGGATGTTTGAATTTCTCACTAATGAATGCATTCATATTCAAGATAACATTGTGGATCTGAGTTTCAGACATTTAGTTTAGTTGTTGTTGTTGTACTTTTTGAAATCTCATTATTTTATTCATAATTTCACAATGTTATGATTCAAAGCTGTTTATTTTTAGTTGTGCTTGTAGAAAGCATCATTATTCATTCCATCATTATTGTATGCCCCACTCTTTTCATTATTGCTAGTGCTTACTAATGAACAAAGGTGAATAATACATCGTAAGTACTGACATTAAAGGAATAGTTCACCCAAAAATTTCTATTTGACTCACCCTCTGGCCTTCCAAGATGTAGATGAGTAGAACTTTTTTTGAACTGTTTTTGCATTTAAACTCTATTGATTCAGACGAGACAATAATTTGACTTGAGAATGCAATATAATGAACAAAGGGCTTGTTTGAAGGTAAAAATGTCTGCATGATGGGTTTGTTTATTATAAACATGCAAATTTCATAAGATGTTAATTGATGGACTGGAGTCGTGTGAATTAGTTGTAGACTATTGTGGTGCTTTTTTCAGCTGTTCGGACTTTCATTCTGACGGCACCCATTCACTGCAGAGGATCTATAGGTGAGCAAGTGATAATGCAAAATTTCTCCAAATCTGAATACGGTACATTTTCAGCAAATTATTTTTTTCTTTGGCGAACATTCCATGATATCTCAGTTCTGCTCTTTGAAGTAGTGTGCTATTGTGCTTCTAAGAAACTGCATGGTGAAAAATATAAAGGCCTTCGATTTTTTATTTTTTTTTTTCTGTTAGCGTCATTTCCATTTTAATGTAAAAGTGGCGAATTGAAAAATAATGTCTGCATTTGCAGAATTCCTGTCATTGGTTAGTTTAGATGTCTGATTTCCGCGTCTTGATAGATATTGATTGTGATGCATTACCCCAACAGTGCTGCACCTGCGCTCGTTCATACCGACATGCTCTCATTTAAATCTCTTCTTCCGTCCTTTCATCCTTTTCTGTGCATGTTTTATTCTAAACCACTCATTTTCCTCTGTTTTCAAGAGATATATGCTTGCGTAAGCACTCCGGACCTTATTTACCTCCTGACTCTATACATTTCCTTCGCTGAGCTACACGTTAGATTTATTCTAAAGCAGGATTGTTTGGTTAGTGTTTGACCTCAAAGGATGTTTATACAAAGTAGGGAACATGACATTCATTTTCATTTTCATTTGTATTTATCTTTCAGTTAGTAAGTCATTCTTTAGATTTTCAGGACCATTCCCCACCTTCTTTCTCACCCGTAGATTTAAATAGGCTATACTCTTTGCTTGTTAAATGAGATGGCAGATTTACTGTTTGATGTAATATGTAGATTTTTTATTTTCCATAAAGACCTCTTTGTAAGTGTAACATGGGTATTGTTTAACTATGACTTCATATGTTGAAATCTATTGACTGAGTCTTTCAAGGGAGCTTTGATTCTTCATGATATAACTCTGTAAATGCTGTTTAATGGTTTTTGTGTTGAGCATTTAATGACTTCAGAAGGCCATGATCTCCACTTTTGAAACTTTTGTATGGTCCTTTCACTTCCAGGCCACTTCCAGTTTGCTACTTTACTTGTAAGACTTTACTTTAAAGGCCTCTTTTATGATTGGCCAACCTCTCTGCATACTAAATGTTGATCTGTGAATGTTAAAGTGCTCAAGGTTGTAATTTAATGATCAGTTTTTCTTTTTTAATGTTAGCATCATGTATAGTAAATAGAATACGTTTAATTAAACAGTGAGAGACATTATGTTTTACATAATTGGATTAGATATTGAATTTGTTAATGAATATTAAGTTAAATAAATATAATAAAATAGTAAAGTAGTAAAGACTTTCAAATAAATTACATTTTTTTCTCACTCACTTTAGTTTTTTTCTTCAATTAAACCATATTTTCTGGTTCTCAAGTTTTCATCTAACATAGTTTAATGGCTCACTGAAAGTGAAAGTTTACTTAAAATCTTTTCTTGGGACATATATTTTCATAAACTTCTACAGCAATGTCCTTCCAGTCGGATATAAAAACTGTATAGTGATCTCTCAGCCTAAGCTTTCCCTCCCTGATCCTGCACCAGAGTCACCTGCAGTTTCATTAATGGAGTAGACGCATGCTTGGAATGAAGCCAGAGAGTATGGATGTCCCGTAGAGCCATAATGGAGTTTACTCCCCCATAAAACAGTTTGCCAGCACACTGTCTGCTGTCCCTGTGCTTATTTATAGCTGTGTTTCATTGAGGTGACACTGATGGAGAAGGGCTGTTGACTTTTCCTCACCAGTGATTCTGTTCAATCAGCCTGTGTGAGGCGCAGAGGGAATGCGGCGCTACTGACGGCTCCGTCACCCAGTAAACGAGCACTGGACCTCAATGCCAGGAGCCAAATTCTCCATTATTCCCCATGTCTGCATAGCTGCGGGAAACATATTTGGTGGAAGTTTATACAAAAACGATTTTCAGTCTCTTACTCCAGAGGAAATTAAGTTGTGTGTTGTGTGTCAGTAATTGTTGAGGATTTTTTTTAAATTTTGCTATTTTATTAAATGAAGTCAATAAACAGGCTCTAAACAATGACTGGACAAGATAACTGAATGTACTTTGTTTCATTCTTTACTGTCTGTATCCTTGAAAACTGATTGTTGTTTCTTCCTTTGTACTTTGATTAAAGCTGAAGCAAAGTGTAAGTCATTGTGGTATTCTTTCAGGTTATTAATGAGCCTATATTAACAGTTGACCCCAAAATGTAATTACCGTCATTATATTCTCACCTTAACTGTAGACGGTTATTTATTCTGTGGAACACAAGAAGTGGTTTCTTAAGAATCGGCAAAAACAACTTTTTCATACTGACCGTGACTGTGAACCATAAAAGTAGTCCAGACTACGGTGGGCAAGAGAGCTCAAAGCGCTGCAAACAGAAGAAAACACATGCAAATTCGCACAACGCAACCAAACACAGAGAGGCACTGCAAACACAGCACGGACCACAACAGAAATGTTTCAGGGGGACCTCAAAAAGTGACAAACCCATCTGGGACCTGATTATTTGTTCTGTGGCTTTTGGTCAGATCAGAGATGTTGTCGCCGAACTAAAAGGTGAGTTTTTTTTTGTGTTTATTTTAACAACCTGATGAAACAGCCTTTTGGATATTATTAGACTAATCTGCCGAATTCCACACTTAACTGTGAAATATTATTTTAATGCTATGTTAGCTAGAGTTACTCTCAGATGGGTTCGTCACTTTTTTAGGTCCCACTGACACATTTCCGTTGTGGCGCGTTTCTGTGTATTTTGATTTCCTTGACCCCATCTATCAAGAAAGGCTGAACAATGCATCTCTAGAATCTCTTGCATGACTGTGGAAAAGGTTTTCAAATAATCACTAGGCTATGGCTAAAAAATGCAAGTTTATTTTCAGCCTTAGTATCATCATTAAATATTCAGGCTTTTTTTGTCTTATTGTCTCTGGTGTTAAAATAATGAGGGTGCTGCTGATGAGACACAGTCTTTGTTGTGGTTATTTGAGCTTCGTGCTTGCTAGCAATAAAGCAGGCAACAATATTAAACCAAAGTGCTTCACCAAAGACGGCCAGTGTCCTTTATGAAGATGAAAATCCGAAAAAGAATTGTAAAATTTGATGCCCGAGAAATAGTTTGTGTACTGTGACAAATGTGTGCACTGTAACAAATATTTATCATCAACATTTAATTAGTCACATAAAATTGTAATTTTGTCTGAAACATCTAGGAACACAAATGAAATTGAAGATTAAGCCTGCATTTGTTTTCCCTCTGCCGTGTAAAAGTTCATGAACGGATGGTTAATGTTTTCTGTGGCCTGGAAAATCGTGTGATGGTTTGCTAGATCCATACATGTATAAAAAATAAACAGAAACTTTCTTTATTTGAAAATTGCTTTTTATTTTATTTTCCACAATAAGACTTTTATTTGAATATCAACAAAAAGTAATTACAAATAAAATGTTTGCAGATTGAAAGTTCTTAACTGAGGTATTACAGTAAAAAAAAAAAAAAAAAAAAATATATATATATATATATATATATATATATAATAATTTAACACTGAAAAATGTCAACATGATAACATACATACCTGTTACATGGTAACAAAAACAAGGCTCAACAACAAGGATGATAGCCTGGGGTCAGAGTTGGGCAGTTTCATAAAGGTCACATTCCTTTTTGCGTCTAAAGCTTTGCTATCAACATGTTTTGAACGTTATTGTTCACCCAGTATTTCCAGTGCTATCTCTCTTGCTAAAATAAATGATTTGTTTGGAACTGAGAATGACTTTGCAGTGTTCTTAGATTATGACCAGTTTTTTGCATGTTATGCCAATGTATGCAATTCAAGCTCATTTACATCACTGAATAAAATGAATACATACATACACACACACATATGTAAATAAATAAATAATAATAATAATAATTGTATAATCTTGCAATTGTGCCTTTTTTGTCTCAGAATTGTTTATTTATATCTTAGACTTTTGACTTTTTTATGTCTTACAGTTGAACTTGAATTGAGAATTAAATTTAAACATAAATTTTGCATTTAGTAAAATAGTGTTTAATGGTTTTATACTTAAAATCGATGTTAGATCCAGTTAAATGACTGGAACCTTTTGGGAAAAACTCTATATATTGTTGAGCCCTGTATATGGTTTTTGGTGTGTATAAAAGCTGAGAGAAAAATGTAAAATTGCATTTTAACTATAACAAAAAAAAAAAAAAGTATTTATTCATACTTACAAATAGCTACATGAATTGAATGCAGTCAAACATATCTAAACAGTACTTTTTAATGAAATGTATCATTTACTGTAAACAAAATCCACTTGCTCTTATTTAAAGAAATAGTTCACCCTAAAAATGATGTATTCACCCTCAGGCCATTAGACATGTAGACGAGATACATTAAAACATATCTGGAGAAATGGAACATTGCTAGTGGATTATTATGATGTTTTTATCAGCTGTTTGGACTCTAATTCTGACGGCACCCATTCACCACAGAGGGGCCGTGGTTTGGATGAAGAATCTAATCTATGATACATCTTGGATGGTCTGAGGGTTAGTAAATTGTCAGCAAATGTTTGTTTTGCTGAAGTATTACAACACTTGACAGAACTGTACATGAATTTTCAGTAAAAAGTATCACTTTAATTTTTACGATATCATGACAAATGTAATTACAACAAACCGTTAGACAACATTTTTTGAAAAAATCTATCAATACACAACACCACTTAACAATTGTCACAGATGCTGTGGAGGATCTGTGTCACACTCTGACAAAATAGTTTCACTTCTACGGTCACTTTTAGCACAGCGCCAGGCAAATCAACACTTATGTACAATTGATTATAAAAATCATTTTCCGCCTGTGTGCACAGGTCAATGGCTTTAGATACTTCCAGCGAGTCAAACTCTGTATTCGTGTTCAGCGTTGCGATTTAGGAGCCTTGTTATACTCAAACCAGAGATTAAGAGCTTCAATATGAAACAGATTCAGATACAGAGTTCATTCCCAAACTGCTGCCTGAACTCAGCTGGATCTGCCTTTGTCAGTCACTGAAAAGCAAACTGCCCTTGTGGTTCGTTCAGACCTATGGGCAGATGGTATCACGGTATACACTGCGATAAACAGTCACAGGAAATCAGTTCACAGAATTGTGAAGAGTCCATGGCCCTGTCTTCTAACACTCATCTCATCTTCCTCAGACGTATTCTGTTCTCCTTGTCCCGCTTCTTTAACGCGCTGATGAACTGGGTGAAAAATAACTCCTGGTCTTTCCTCTTCAGAACTTGTTTGAATCGGGGATCTTTTCCGTACTTTTCAGAAAATTCTTTGAACGTCGACCTATGAAAAAGAGAACATCAGAATGAGTGCCTTGATGGCCATTAGATGTTTTACGTCATGAGTGTGATGGTCCACTATTGCTCAGCTGTAGGAAGTCTGATTGTGATGTTTTCATGGCTAGACTTTGAAAGCCTTCTCTATATAAAAGAGATCCTGATGGTCTTCCATCTGAAGTACAGGTGAAAACATGTGAACCTGCCCAGAACACTAAAGAGGCAAAGCACAGTATTACAAAGAAACATCCTTCATTTTGATTAATTTGTTATCTCCTGAAATCTTAACTACAATCTTTTCCTTTGGGATTGCAAAATGGGTTGCTGGAATGTGCTATGAATTTTCTAGGGTGTCCTAAGCACATAGCTTTGGTGTTCTGGCTGGTTTTCAGGGAATTGCGAGGGTATTCTGAGAGGTTGTTAATGCAAGGGTAATGCAAGTGTAATTTTAGCATTGAGGCTTTTCTAAAAGACATGAACATTTTTGTCTTGATCTCAGAGTGACATTAGAGGCTTCACAAGGTGCACTAGGAGCCCTTGTTTGCTAGAGGAATCAATTGTTAGCATCCTTGTTAGCATGCCCACCTCCAGTACTGGAAATCCCAGTTTGAGTCCCACTCGGAATGAGCAGGTAGGTTACATTGGACCCATGACTTAGATGGGAGTGAGGTTTATGAAATTGTAGCAGAGACCATCTGGTTAGAACAGTAAAGGGAAACCTCACTACTCAACTGATGCTAGAGGATCAGTATCCTTCAGCATTATTGTTAGTGCACCCACAATCTAAATCCCACTCTGAGCAAGCAGTTAATTTACATTGGTGCCGTGACCCGGATACAGGCAGGTTATTATAATGAAGGCCAGCTAGTAAGAGCTGTGCAGTTAAACTTTACCTAGCAACTAGCAACTGACACTATAGGCTGTGATCATTAGCTTCCTTTGTATTTTCCAACTCACACAGCAAAAACACCATTTCAAGTCCAACTTGGAGTGAGCTTGGCGAGTAGAGATGGAGGGGGAAAAAATCATTTTGGGAAAAAGTGGTAGGGAAAGAGTTGATGCAAGCATAGACATCTATATCACATATCACATAATAATCATGCACAAATTCACGTCTTTTCAGTTCCTTTAACTGTAAATTAATCGGGTAAAGAACAGAGTAAAAATGAAAGAAGTTCTCTGTTCAACCTGCAAAGACGAAACTTCAAGCTGAGCATTAATCCCTGTGGTGTGTTTGAATTTAGTTCTGTGTGAGAACAAGAAACAAGGTTATCATCAAATACACAAACCCAAAGAAACAAGGACCCAAACTGCAAAGACCATCAGTTATTAACACCTTTGCTGAATAAATAATCCGCTTTAGAGATGGATTTTATTAATGCATCAGCAAAAGCAGTCACACTTATTTCATAAGCTCACCTGGATGTGATTTTTGATTCCTCTAGCAGTTTCCTGTACTCTTCTTTTGCTTGCTGGAGTTTGCACTTTTTCTCTTTATGCTCCTCTTTCATTCTTGCTTTGACGAACTGATCATAAATCTGAGGATAGATAGATAGAGAGGTAGATAGACAGATGAATAAATAAATAAATGTCAGTAATTAAGATTTATTTTAAATTGAAAAATGTATTTAAAAATATAAAAAATAAATAAATACAATTTATTTTCAATGTACATATCCTCAATGCGATTTACAGTATAGAATTCCCTTGATGAAAGACATTTGGTCTTACCACCATCTACTAGTACTTTCAAACCCCCAGTAGGTCTGTGGGAATGTAGAGTTAATGCAGTTTGAAGTTTTATGAGGTCTGAGGTTGGCTGAGGCTGATGAGAAACCTTTGTGTCATACCTGCTTTCGTTCCTCTGGATTTAGCAGCAGGTACCGGGGATCAAATACAATTTTGTGCAGTTCTTTCTCCCAGGTGGAGAACGCGGACACCTGTTCCAAACACACAGGCTAAATGATGCTCGTCCAAAGTAAATACATGTCAATTTCACCACTTCATTTTAAGATTCAAAAGTGTGTGCAAATATACAAAGTATGTATGATTTTTATTTTGTGGGCTGATTAAGGGTAGAATTTTTATCTTTTGGGAGAGCAACTTATTTAACCTTTATATCATTTATTTCTTCAAGGCTGGAGTTTTATTATTATCACTGGATTTCTCACCCCTCTTTCCAGAAGCATGTCTCTGAAGTGGCCGATCCGGAGCTCCAGTGGTAAAACCATCCGAAGAGATGATCCATTTTTTCCTTCACACTCAACCGGATGGTCCAGTCTTCAAAGGAATGGAAATACAACAGCTTTAATGTGTAATTCTGTTAATAATTTTTCCAAACAATTCTCACTCAGAAATTATAGGCTAAAGGTGCAGTAGGTAAATGGGCTCCTATGGAGACCACAACAAAAGAGCATCCAATTGGAAATTAGAATTCGTAAAAGCGGTGCTCATTGTTTACTCAGGAAAAAGGTTTGTAGGTATTTCCTTGATTTCTTTTGCAGGGCGTATTTAGTTCTCACACAAGAGAGCCCTCTGGTCTGTGCATGACAATCGCTGCTTTTGCCTAATGGTGCTTGCAATTTCATTGTGATTTATTTATATACGTATTTTCTTATAAAACATACTCCATTACTCTATTTCAACTTTAAAACATACATTTTTACAGTGCATTTAAATGTTTACCAAGGAGTTCTAAATGGATAACTCACACAAATAACTTATTATAAGTAATATTCATGACATTTCAGCAAGTTGCCTCTTTTGCTATTATACATTTTTTATCATACACTGCAAAGTTTGAATGCACTTTGTTTCTCTTGATCTTCAGAATTTTTGATTTGAATGCTTATGATTAAATGCTTGAACTTTTGAAGACAAATTGAAAGTGTGATTAGGTATGAAATTTTTCTTATATTCTAAAACTGCATTTTCTAAAAACTAAAAAAAGCTTATTCGCTAACTAGTATTAAGTACAAAGCAAAAACCTATAAGCAAATCCAAACTGCAATACGCAATATAACAAAATCTCTTCAAATTATCTTGATATGTAAAATGTTTTCTTGTCTCTACACAGACATCTGGATGTACTTCAAACATCCGACTGTTCAATTTAAATCATCTCTGAGAGAGACAGATTGAGAAATTTGCATCCAGTTGTGAGTGCAGATGTTGCCCACCAAAAACCAGAGACTTCCTGTTGAGCTGTGATTATTAAGGTGAGTGACATACATCACGTCTGATACAAGATTCTCCTCATCAATTCAAATGGACTTGAATCTGCTGGCATATTTTACATGGGTCAGCCCTACTTACTTGTAGCGTTTGGTCTTTAAACTATGTTCCTCTTCATCATCGTCCTCATAAGCATCAGCATTTGAACCATCGTCTGTTGATGGAGTAAATCATGCTGTTGATTAGTATATATCCAACACTGTACTTGGATTTAACATTGTAAACAGATTATCAAAAAGAAATAAGTGATCGATTAGTAAAAATCCGCAAGAAGCTTGTAAACATTTATACAATGCTGATGTGCTGATCTGCATTGATAAACTTGGTTCATGCCAGGCTGTTAATCCGAAAAGTACAATAAGAACAAATTTACTCGGGACGTATTTACATTTTAGACGCTGAATAGATTAAGGTCATCATTAGATAATCTCCACCAAAAAGCAATAAAACTAAATCAATAAAGATGAAAAGCCTTCTGGGAAATCAAGCCAACCGTATAATAACTTATAGACAAGATCCAGACTAATTCAATATTTGCAGAGCTGCTTCATTGGATTACTGCTTTTAGTTAATCCACGAGAACATCAGTTCTGCAGTTGGTGGGTGTATTAAAACTTTTGGTTGAGCATCATTATCACACTGTGAGGATTAAACTTTCAGTCAGCTTCATCCCTTTCACAGACCCTGCTCTGGTATTTCATATCATAAAGTCATGAGTTACACTTCACTGATTCAGCAACTTAATATGAACATAAATGAAGCTTACCTTAAGGCTACAGTAGGGCTTGCCTACCTGATCTCATTAGCTACCGTTCCAAACTTTAGGGTATGTCAGTATGTCTTTTTTTTATAAAATAAATATTTGTATTCAACAAGGATTCAAAAGACTTGCATTTTTTATGCTTACAAATTTATGCAAAAAATAACTGCACGATTCGGGAAAAATGTCACATTGCGATCAATAAGGTCAAAATTGTGATGTGCGATTGTGATATGATAAACAAGTGGTTTGACTCAACTTGCTTGTTATAAAGGAAAATGCACACATAGACTACTGAAATCGTCTCTAGGTTATGTATATAACCCTAGTTCCTTGAAGGAACGAGACGCTGCATCGACGAGATGCTATGGGAACGCCCTCAGCGTGATGGCTCTGAATAGTGTGTTGAATCAGCCAATCGTGAATTGGGACGTCATCGGTGGGTGACGTCACCGGCCAGGAAGCATAAAAGCACATGGAATGCCGGCTGGCAAACAGCTCCTGTCATGCAGCGGAGTGCCGGCAGGGGATGCCGAAAGTGTGGTTTCGAGACGCAGCGTCTCGTTCCTTCAAGGAACTAGGGTTA